>OX104059.1:81598410-81745932 GCA_944474145.2 Dicrocoelium dendriticum
AAGGCTTTAAAAGCAGCAGTGATGTGATTTATTTGGCGGTAGCTTGACACTTTAGTTCATAGGCCACCCTTGTGCTTAAGCAGTACAATGGATTGCTTGCATTGAGATGGAAAGCAGCCAATAGTGAAAGTGTGAAGATTTGTAATAGCAGTTGAGCGAGGTATTTCCTCCGAGTTGTATAACAGTTGGGGAGATGCCATCTGAGCATGGACTAGTTGATGGCTTTATGTATGCGATGGTACTTTGCCCTTCCATTTACGTCACCGGGATATTGCGGTATAGCTCGGTCGTTCTTTATGGCAGTAGCGGATGTAACGGCTGTGTTGGGGACAAAGCAGGAGTTAATACTTGAGTTGAAAGTCTCGCATATGCAGGAGATATTGCACGTTATTGAACGACTTTCTAGTGCCAACGTTTCAAATTCCTGATAAGGTTTAGTGTTCCTCCTTTTGAGTAGTTGCATTAATGTAACAACTTTTGCAGGATTTCTAAATACCAAACCTTCTTCTTCGATTTCGGCCATTTGGGTTGCATATTGTAGCTGCAGCAGGTTCTCGTGTATTGGTAGCATCGTACCGAACATTTTGTTCCTGCGATATAGCGATTTAAGTTTCTTTAGTTTGGTTGTAGCTTTGTACAGAAGCTTGAGTTCGCTACTATGTTCATGGGTTTTTGTTTATACAGTAGGTGTCAGTAGATCAACACCAGGGGCAACATTGTTAATAAACTCGTTTGTAGCCACAGTACGGTTGTGAGTTAGGAATGACGTATACCAATTCATGGTACTTATAAGTTCTTTAACTGAGTTCCAGTCCACACGATGAAGGTTGCGAATGGGTTTTAGCAATTTAATTGGTCGTTTAGGTGAATCTATAGTCATATCACAAATCATCGTGCTGTGATCACAGCCAGGTAGTAGATTTCCAAGGAATATATAAACATAAGAGATTCCCATCGTGAAAACAAGGTCTAACGTAGTGGCACTTTTTTGGCTGGGTCCAACTATGAAGGTGAATAGATGAGATGATTTGCTCAATCCCTGCATTGTTGCTGAGTGTAGGCAGCATCCAATTAACATGTGGAGGTTAAAATCTCCGCATATAAGTTTGGATTTGTATGTGGTATTGGACGCAGCATGGATCCAATCGATTAGCATTGGGTTTCACATTCAGTGGTTCGGGGCGGCCGGTAGATACAACCCATCAGGAGTTCAGTAGATGGGATCGTTAGCCACAGTGTACCTTCTAAGTCATTTAGCACAGGCTGATCTGCGGGAATTGCAGTCAGATTATTTCGAAGGCATATGGCACAGTCACCACCACGTTTGTGTGAACGATCCTTGAGGAAAAGTTTATAACCGAAGATGTTGAGCTGAGAATCACTAACTGTTGACGTGCACCAAGTTTCAGTGTTAAAAGCAATATCGCGGGATCTCATAAATTTAAGTGGTGAAAGTAGATTTAATTTATGTAAGAGAGAATGAGTGTTAATGACGATAGATTTGAATGACCTTGTTAAATGAGAATAAAAGTAGTGCGTAATGTTTGTTTCTTCGTCATTGTACCTAAGAACTGTGTGCAGTAGGGTAGCTGAGGCATACTGAGCTCTGTATCCTATTGGATTGAATGGAGTACATGCTCCAGTAGTTTGCTTAATCTCTGCTTCATAATTGCACGCGATAGGGGCTGGATTGTTGGCGGTAATAGTAGTAGTAATCTCAACTATCTATCAACTAGACACAGAGCCAACATAAAACCATGGAGATCAGCGAATGAGCAAGAGTCATCGCGTCATAATCATCGTGGCTTGTTAGTTGAAGTTGAGCAACATACTTCAGCTAATATGCCGCAAGAAGAATGGAACATTTTGACAAAAAATAGAACAAAACATGTTTAGTTTGTTTTTCACACGCCGATTTTGCTCTTTCTTTGTCATTTTAATGTTCGTAGTATTAAACATATGAATTAGTACAAGACTGTACACAGTTCTTCCACTGATTCCGGTTGCGGGTCTTCTTTAAGAGTGCTAATACATTGGCACTCCTCATTTTGGGTCCCTATCCTGGAAGACGTACGGATCCAGCAGCGGCAAGACACGACGTCAGCGATTTCATGTGCTTCCGCCAAGTGAAATTTGACCACCACGCGGCCGCCTCCAGCCAGGTCCTTCATGAGCGAATAGAGCGCAAGGCGGTAGACTCCCAAGTATCATGTGTAGAACGTGACGAAACCATCTTAACTGGTTCAATAAAACCAGTTTGTTGAAGGGAATATCCCAATTCCCCAAGATGCGACGTCGAACGTCATTACTGTTAACTCGATGTTGCCACCAAACACGAGCGATCCTCCTTAAGCAACCGTTATGGAAGGCAGAATGACGACCCATGTCTACCATGCGAATCGGCCAGGACCCGCACCCACACAGGAATACTGAGTGAACTAAAGCGCTGTAAACGCGGCCCTTTAATGGGAATGAGACGTCGCGACGACGCCACCAGTGCCTCAGATTAACAAATGCTGATCGAGCTGTAGCGATACGAAGAGAAACTTCTTTGTTGATGGCGCCGTCAGCAGAAACACAACTCCCAAGATAGACGAAACTAGCTACCTGTTTAAGTTGTGTATCTTCGAGAGTGAGCACGGGAGCAGGTGAAAGCCAATCCTTGAGTAGTGCTTTACACTTCGATCGGGCGAAGCTCATGCCATACTTAGATGCTTCAACCGCCAAACGATCCAGAATGAGTTGCATACTCTGATGATGGTCACCAAGTAAGGCGATATCATCAGCATAATCTAAATCGGTCGCGCGCTCATCCGGTAGAAGCTCTAAGCCATAATGTTGGAAACTTTCTAGAGCATTCGACAGAACTTCTTCGATTGCGAAGTTGAAGAGGAATGGTTACATAGGGCAGCCCTGTCGCACAACGCTCTTAACAGTGAGTTGTGAGGAAGGCTTGCCATAGACCCTCACTTTGCCGGATGTACGAAGGTAAAGTGTTGTTAACACGGCGGTATATTTCTTTGGCCCCCCGTACTTTAATATGCAACGCCATAAAGTAGGTCGATAAGCGGAGTCAAAAGTGGCACGATGTCTAGGAATGCAACAATAGTGGGCCTGTGATAAATGTGGCGATGTTCGGGGAGCTGGCGGAGTGTGAAGATTTGATCAACGCATCCGCGGGTAAAGAGGAAACCAGCTTGTTCTTCACGGTAGTAAGACTCATATACTGGAGATAGTCTGCCAAGCAGAACGGATGCCAATAGCTTAGAGTCAACTGAAATAAGATTAATCCCGGGATGATTTGCACATGAAGTGCGAGCGCCTTTCTTGAAAATCGGGACAATAACTGATTCGCCCAAGAGGAAGGCACTTTCTCTTCATGCCAAATTTTGCGAACAGCGCGGTCACCTGGTTAATGATCGTTGCGCGGCCGTACTTGAATAGTTCCGGAATAAGTCCATCTAACCCGGCAGACTTGAAGCGCTTCAAGCGTCGAATCTCGAGGCAGATTAACGCTTCGCTGAGTGGATTTAATGGGACGAGCCAGGTTGAACAACAAGGTGTACTGCATGTACTGATGGATGGTGGAAGCCAGTTGAACTGCGAGTGAAAGTGCTCGGCCCAGCGGTCCATACGCCTCTATTGGTTGGTG
This sequence comes from Dicrocoelium dendriticum, assembly GCA_944474145.2. Lineage (NCBI taxonomy): Eukaryota > Metazoa > Platyhelminthes > Trematoda > Plagiorchiida > Dicrocoeliidae > Dicrocoelium > Dicrocoelium dendriticum. Next base: position 81,602,063 of record OX104059.1, read on the forward strand.
ATCAGAGACTCATCCACCTCACAAATGACCTCACTGACACCAGGCTTCCTGAGGCCAGTGGACCGAATGAGTTGGAAGAGCCTGCGAATGTTGCCAGAGAGCGCAGCTGTCTCCATCTCTAAAGCATGCTCAGACCACCATGTCTCACGCTCATTGCGTAGGCTTTGCTTGAGTAGCCGGTTGGCAGAACGGTGCCGCTCGTTGCAGTTTGATTCCGCGAGGATTTCTTTGCGGCGTTCGACAGTTCCAGAAAATGAGCAGAGACCCAATCCTTCAAAGGGCGTCGAGTTAGACCGCAGCATGACTGTCCGGAAATGGTCCTCACCTCCTTTATACAAGTGCAGTGTTGCTCCACTTCTTGCGGTGGATCGCAACTGAGTGCATATGCAGATGTAGACTGATAGCTTGCCTGGACAGAAGAATCAGTAAATCTGTTTACATAAATCTTGCGATGTTTGGTTTTTCGGGATCCTCCAAAACACATACAGATTTTCGCGCAGACCAGAGCATGATCTGATTCAACGGAGGTGGACCAAACGGACCTGCAGTCCAGTACGCTGCTGCGGCATCTGAAGCTAATTGCAATGTGATCAATTTGAGACCACGGTTGTGTTGAAGAAGGGGGACGTTACATTGCGGGACACTTCTTCGTACGCCTGAAGTTAGTGCTCGAAAGAAATAGATGGTTGTCTTCGCGCAACGTGAGAAGTCTCTCTCCGTTATCACAGAGATTCTCATCGAGCGAGTTATGACCACCAAGGTGGCGTTCGTATGGTAACAGGAGGCCAACCCGTGCATTAACGTCCCCAGCAAGCATAACGACATCCGACATTTTAGCCTTAGTCAAGAACTGATGTAGATCCCGGTAGTATTCGTCCTTGACCGAATCGCCACTGCAGTCAGTTGGAGCGTACCCGGAGATCAAAAACAAGTTATGTCTCTCTTCGTGGTGCCTGTTGATTCTACATGAACCCTGAAGCCGAGCTGCACAAAGTCGGCTGTTAATAGGGAACCAGTCCAGTAGTTCCGCTTCGGCCTTGCCACTTAGGGCTGTACCTACGCCAGCCAAACCCGCTGAGGCTGCTTCTGGACCTCCAGAAAAACGCATGTGATTTCTGGCTTTGTGGTCAGTGGGGGATGTCAATGTAAGGACAGTGCTGGGATCTTGCAATCGGGTTTCTGAAAGGCAGCAGACATCAATGTCTAGGGAATATAGGGTGCGCGCTAGACCGGCTTGCTGTCCAATCTGCTTGAATACCCGAACGTTGAAGCACGCCAGACGGAACGAGGATCGGGACGAAGGAAATCCCCAAGTTGAATTCTTTGGTCTGCGACGCAACCGGAATTGCAGCCAGATTGTTGAACACATGAATCGGATAACGGTAAGTGAGGATTGTTAGCAAACAAACAATTGGCGTGTGATGAAGTGCCGTGAAAGTGAGAAGCAGGAATAGTAACTGATGAGCACGTTGTAATACAGTCCATGGTTTTGCGAAAGGGCGTGATACTACCAGGTTGCCCAAGCCGAAGTAGGGAGTTTACTTAGGGGACTCCACCCCGAGCCTTTGGCTAAATAACCTACCCGCAAGGCAGCGGGGCGAATTTAGGGAATCGCACCCACTGGGAAGCGTTGACTGAATGTTCCGTACATGCGCCTTTTTTTGGTAGATTACCAAACAGGGGCCCAATACTCCCCATGAATTCAGCACACCTGCTGGAATACAATGTCCCACCGTGGTGGAACATTGTCGCCGAACACTTTGCTGGAACGGGGTACACCCGAACCATCCAGCTGGCACCACGCGGAGGTAGTTCGGCAAGCCAGCCGATTGTTAGCGGAGGATGTGGTGGTAAACCATAGTCTAGAAAGGGACTTAAATCTGTAGTATACAGAGTGGGGGATGCTAAAATCTACAAAACTATTTTTATTCTAAATGTGTTGTTGTCAAATGACTAATACAGGGGGTGGTTGTAGGTGAACTTTGACTTGAGGTAGATAGGGGTTGCACCCTCTTTCCTGTAAGTCCATGTAGCCTACTACAATTTTGTTTGCTCTTTCGGTGTCGCACACATAACGGTTTTGCCAACTTGAAGTTGCGGGATTTGGAATAGTACTTAGAGATATTGTGGGTAAGTATTGGGCCGGCTCACCTCGACTTGTCTCGACAAAAGTGTTTGTGTTGCATGCGGAGCATGAGGACGTAGACTTTTTCTCAGTTGGCCTAGCTGCATGTCTCTGCGTTCTTGTAGTGGTCCCATTATATCGGCTAAGCTTCGAGGGTTTATTGGAAAAATACTGGCAAGGTGTTTTCCCCTGTTTTGCCTACGCCTCGGTTTGTCGGAGATAAACCATAGCTCAGTTTATTCGGGTCGGATTTAGATGTATTTTTCATGATGCCAACATGACGATCTTAGTTTTTGTCGCGCTGTTGATAGGTCTCCGGTACAGCTACTGTCAACTTTGTAAAGGCTGGAGGCTAGGATAGTGGACTAAAGAGTAGAGTGAGTCGTCAGTGGGTGTCTGCGTCGTTATATATTAAGCTTGGTTGGCGATTTTAGGTATGGGCACATCACTACTGCTGTGTGAGAACCTCACATGAGGCCGCCTATTTTAGACGACGCGGTTGACTTCTCAAGGTCGACATTGTTGCTGACAGCTTCAGTACTGGACTCAATAGAAGGAACATGGGGTGCATGCTAGGCAGAGGGGTTGAATTTCATTGTTAATCACCTTTAAAGAGGCTTACAACCTGGTTTGATTACAATGGTTTTAAAATTAATTTGTGCAACAACTAGTCTTTTACTGCATACGAATTTGCATGAGCTCCTCTCGTCTGGAAACTGTCGGAGTATCGGATATGTGATCATGTTTTCCTTTTTCCTCAATCTGAGGCCTTGACAGGTGACTCCATCAATAGTGCATGCTTTTAAGTGGGTATTTATTACTCTGTTGATCTTCGGTTCACCAAGCACGTTGAAAATGATAATATTATGCAATCTAAGGAGGCGTTCTTGCTTTTCAGATGCAATTGAATCTAGTAAGGAAGCAGTTATGCACACTCGGTCTAGTGTAACAGTTACTGAACCTCTAACCAGCCCACAGAATGATAGGACTTGTTCATAGTATGTGCTGAATTTAGTAAGTTTGCATTTAAGTTTGGCTACTTCTTACTCGAGGGCTATAATCCGGTCTGTCGTTTCAGTCGGATTCGTGCTAGTAAAGTTGGAGTGGTTCGCAGCCATATCTAATTTTTTTAGAATTTAGATGATGGACGTCCACTTCTTACAGTAATACTGGGGGTTTATAGCAGTGCTATCAGAGGTTTTTATAGTCTTGACTGTTTTCAACTTCAGCCTAAGGAAAGAGCTTCTCCTTTGCACATTGTTAACAGGAATTTCTAGTGGGCACTCGGAAGAATCTTAAGATCCTCATTATAGGACTAATAAAGGTTGCGTAGGAATACAACCACAATGGGACGAGAAAAATAATATGACGCAGTTTTTACTACTATAGGTGATATAAACCAACCGGTTTAAATTCCGGGTTGTTTTCGCTGATGGGCCAGTTTTTTTGGTTTCGCTGTCACCTGCGCGACTTGTTGGTCAGTCTGGTTTGTTCGTTTATGTGCACGGGTCTATGGAGTACGTTCCCGGGCGGTTGGTAAATGACAATATGACGTTAAGGTGATTTGTTCACACGTTGTGACACGCACGCAATGTCGAGTGGCTTCGGGGTGAGAGAAAACCTGCGTCTATTGATCGTTGCCGTTTAGGATCGGGTGTCGTTGCGTGTTGACGTTCAAAAAATATATGAAAGAGGTAAGGCGCTCTCGAGGGGAATTTAATCTTAGGGGTACAACATTGAGTTGAACTCTGTTCCTACACAGTCAGCAATTTCACCGCCTGGTGTGACGGCATCTGTGTCCACGCGTCATGTAGTGGAGACAAATCAACACAGTTAGGACTCATAAGGTGTTATCACTGAAAACTGTGATGACCCGGTGATGACCTCGGATGCGCTGAAACGATTATAAGACTGGGATATATTTCTAAGTAATTTCCGATTTGGGCCAGAATCCAGGCAAACTACGAAACAATTATCAGGGTAAACGTTATGACCTACAGTAATCATTTATATAAACATATGTGCTCTGTCATTAAACATAGGTAGTAGATAAAGATATTGGTGAAACATCATTGGACTAAGAGGAGGAGGCATTACGAACACTGTCACCTTGAGTCAAAAACCGTGAAGAGAAATTCATGAATAGAACCAAGGCGTAAATGAAGCGGATAACTAAAGTTAGGCTGGTGTCAGAATTCCGATGACCACGTTTATGTATTTACCGTGGCTCGCTTATAGTGAACGCCAGTCATTTACGGTTGTTGTCCCACCATTCAATAGCCATCCAACGTTTAGTGCAATTCGCGAAATCCTACTGCACATGCAGAAACCCGAATTCCTCTCGCACATTAGGGGTGAGGACGTACGGAATTCTAGGCAGACGAGTGCTTTAGTGCAGGGCTCAGCTGCGTGCAGGCATAAGCAAGTGAAGGAGGTACACCTCTTTTGGTTATCAAGCGAAATGAGTACAGACAGCCACAACGTTTTTCCGGCGGTCGGTAGCTATCAGGTAACTTCGCGCTGAGTACTGAAGGTCATGGCTAACCGTAGACGCTGGAGGGATCTAGGGTTATCTATGTGTCTTGCTGGCTACGCAGCGAAGTCGGCGTAGGTAAGCTAAAGCGTGCAACCAAAACGACGGCGTGGATGTGCGCACGTGATGGCACCTAAGCTGAGGACGAGGTTAGTCATTGCAACTCATGTCAATATCATTGCATCACTGCCACAGGTAAGGGAGCACGAGCAGACAATGCAGTCGGGAGCACGTAACGTCCTATTACGCAGAGCGCGCTGTTTATTCGGCTGTACGGTGCATGCGTTTTAAACTCCGCAGCAACTTCACGAGGATACAATGTGCTTAAACTAGTGAAGAATTTCGAGCGAGCTATGAGTGTGTGCGTGTATGACATAAAGAGAACCGGACCGTCTCGCATCATCACGAACGACTGTTTAGTTTGCGCTGTAGTCAGTGAAGTCTCAAACATTCCCGATCTAAACACCCGTCGGACACCACAGCACTGCGACGCGACCAGATATGCGGTATACCGGATATTAAAGAAACAAACATTTCGAAGGTTCCGTGCAATTCATTTTCAAGTATTGAATCCCTGCGATTCGGAAAAGTGTAGTGAGTTTTGCCGCTGGTTTCTGGAGCACGGGGACATTTGTTCTGTCCAGTTTACAGATGAGGCACTGTTACATCTGCATCTAACAATGAAACAATACGCTTGGGCTACCAGCAACCCACGAAAATATACCGCATCCCGTATGCGCCACAGTGTGAAACTGATGGTTGGGGCTGGATTAACAAGACAGCAAATCTTGGGCCCAGATTTCGTTTCCGGGAATGTGATTGGTAGGTTATTGCTTTGAAGTACTAGATGCTTATCACTTCCTAGGATCGTCGTACTTGGCAATTTGGCAAACCTTTGTGCCTTCACAGGTGGAGGCGGAAGAGGCATGCAGCACGGGTTGTTTGCAACAGGACGGTACACCTGCACCTGCTAAAAAGGGTGCGTGCTTACCTCACCAACAAATTTGGTCATCACTGGATCGTACGCCGTGGACTAATCGAGTGGTCAGATTGCTCATCGGATTGGAACCCCATGGATTTTTCATGGGGCTATCTGAAGTGGCTTGGGCACAAAACAAGGCTTTGTACATTGGACCAATTGAAATAAAGTATTGTTAGCGAACGTCACGCAAGCATGAGCGATACACTGGAGAAAGCGCTCGCCAACTGCATCAAGCAGTTTCTGCACTGCAAGCAGAACAACGGCGGATATTTGAACATATCCTTCACTAGCGTAGCTGCTCGTTCCAATACTTTTGTGTTAAACTACTTGGCCTCTTACACAAATGTTTTAAAGGCTAAACTGGTCCACTGGCAAATAGTGTTAAGAATGCGTCTGGTCGGATCGAATTCTTAACGTCCAGGCTGTCGTTGAGCACATAAACAGCGTAGGCACCGGAACGTTCGATGGCTACTAATAGCGAAATCACAGGGTCTCTGTGAGCTGTCGTTCGTCCAGCCCTAATGAAAAGCCGACTGTGTTGTTGACTCAGTTTCAGGCTATTGCCCTTGAAGTTGGTATTCGGGATGAGTTGCAGTGGGTGGCGACGTGCGTAAGTGGGGTCGTTCCGTATCTCGTAGACTAACATGAAGTCTCCACGTAGCTGCCTGCAGCGTCCACTGACATCGTCAGGTATTTGTAGTCGCTGCTGTTACGAAAGCTTGCACAATCCCTTGACACATTTTGTTGCTTGACTATGGGGATTTTTGAGCTTTGCTAGGTCTTGCTTTAGCCAAGCGTGCCAAGCCTGGGTTGCGTATTTGGTGTGTGAACGCACACAGGCATTGTGCATTATAGATTAGATGAATGAATACAAACTTTCAAATACCATCACCAAGCTAGCCAGGTGCTGACTACCACGGATTACGATTGTCTGGAATAACCGAAGTGTTCCTGCAGCAGCACACAGAGGTCAAGTTCCTGAGAGCTTATCTGTAAGTCGTACGCCCCAATTTTGTATAGGCGTCTCAATGGCCGAGTTGGAACACGCGTCACTTGACCAAATTGAATGGCAGGGAATTCCTCAACGGTCAATGCAAGGTCCCATCTAGGTCACACATGGGGGATCTTGTGGTCCTTCATTCCTTTGATCGCCGGCCAACTTTAAGTTCATGCGAAAAAAGTAAAATACTTGGGGTAATGACTCTAGCAATATCGTCGCACTCCACTCGATTACTGGTGGGCAGAGATGTTCGGACTCTAACCTCTAACTGCTGTTCGCGGAGAAAGTTACCCACCCGTCGTACTACTGCATCGCCGACACTTTCCAGGTGGACCATCAGTAAGTCAGCGATGATCGCTTCCATGAATTTGGCAAGCGCAGGGGAAGTGTTACCGGACGATAATTGGTAGAAGCAGATGGACTTCTTTGAAAGCATCCAGCAAGTGTTTGGGTTAGGTTAATGGCTGCTACCTGCAGTGCTTAAGTGTGAAGTTTATCTACTCCAAACAAGCCATGTGTACGCAAGGAAAGTAGCTATTACGAAACCATTTTTGCTGTGAATTTGATGCTGGATAACACTGATGATGTAGTGACAGAAGCAACTATAAGATTTGCGGCTAGTACCCCTTGAAAAGGAGGTCATTACTGTGCCCGTGAGGCGTTGGCAGCCTTTTGTTGTGTGTGTTTACTTACCAAGCTTACTGATTGGCGGGATTCCAGTCCGCAACTTTCGAATTGAATTGCTGTGACTGTAACGAAGCTTGTGGTTCAAACGCAATTGTGTCGCTAACTCCTGTTGGTATGACAACTTGTCTTCACTAACCAAATATACATATTAATTACTCAGAGATGTATCATTTTCCTCGTCGGAATTGTTATTTTGAAAGCGCCATGTGTTCCCCGAGTCCATTAATCTTCATGTTTGGCTTCCCATGTATAATGTTGGTTTCCTGGGATGGTGGAATATTTTGGCTCCGATGCATCGGTGACTAGTGAATTGGTTTGTAACCATTTATGCCAGACTATATCTGTGGTGCACTTAGTCATAAAGGTTAAATAGGATTTTAAACGAATGTGGACAGAACCTGATAATGAGTAACACATTGCATTTTTGGCTCTGCATCGGTGTATACGTCGTAGTGAATGAAATCAAAACGAACAGTCAGGTGATCGTAGCATTTTGTTGTGTGTTTTAAAATGCTAATTGGATATTCATGAATGAGGGCAGCACAGACAGTCATGGAAGCGATCATGACTGACGTAATAGTGACAAAATTTGTTGGTGTGGTAAGCACGCACCCTTTTTAGCAGGTGCAGGTGTACCGTCCTGTTGCAAACAACCCGTGCTGCATGCCTCTTCCGCCTCCACCTGCGAAGGCACAAAGGTTTGCCAAATTGCCAAGTACGACGATCCTAGGAAGTGATAAGCATCTAGTACTTCAAAGCAATAACCTACCAATCACATTCCCGGAAACGAAATCTGGGCCCAAGATTTGCTGTCTTGTTAATCCAGCCCCAACCATCAGTTTCACACTGTGGCGCATACGGGATGCGGTATATTTTCGTGGGTTGCTGGTAGCCCAAGCGTATTGTTTCATTGTTAGATGCAGATGTAACAGTGCCTCATCTGTAAACTGGACTGAATAAATGTCCCCGTGCTCCAGAAACCAGCGGCAAAACTCACTGCACTTTTCCGAATCGCAGGGATTCAATACTTGAAAATGAATTGCACGGAACCTTCGAAATGTTTGTTTCTTTAATATCCGGTATACCGCACATCTGGTCGCGTCGCAGTGCTGTGGTGTCCGACGGGTGTTTAGATCGGGAATGTTTGAGACTTCACTGACTACAGCGCAAACTAAACAGTCGTTCGTGATGATGCGAGACGGTCCGGTTCTCTTTATGTCATACACGCACACACTCATAGCTCGCTTGAAATTCTTCACTAGTTTAAGCACATACCGGGCGGTGATGGGACCCATTCCTGCGTACAAGCTTGTACGCTACATATCACTGCACTGAGGATGCCACCTCGCATGGTGGTGAAACGTTTGCGAGTAGAAACCGCCAAGCTCGGAGAACAAATGAACAATTGAACTTTTTATTGTCTTTTGCGCGTGGTATTTAAGAGAATCTCAGCATCCTCTTTATTTCGACCAGGTAAGATTCCATGATCCTGGTCTTCTGTAGTTTTCGATTAGTCTACTCTTGCAATCTTTCATTATTCGGGAAATTAACTTTAGTTAAGTAACGCCACAGCTATTGTTTTGAAATATAATCTATTCAAATTTGATCAGATGTGGGAGAGTGTGGCACCCATACGAACTGAAACAAAGATATTAAACCGTGTACCTTATAATTGTGAACCCGTGCGAGTTCGTTTTTGAAAGTGGGGGCTTTACAACATGATTTGGGAGAAAGAAGCACAAAGTCTGCACAGTACCGTTGTTGATACTTTGCCGTGTAGACAAGTGTATCTAACCAAATGTTTGCACCCTCCGTAGGAACCCAAATAGAGGGTTGAGAATATCTAACTGACGACAGTATCATAATGTGTTCACTTGTTCTTCTTGATTAACTCGTCAGTTGGCTTCTCTTCCATTGGCAATCCGATCGCTTAAACAATGTACCTCGCGAGATACAGTTTGCTCGCGTGAGTAACGGATAGTCCATCTATCGGAGCCAGGCGCGTGTTATAGTGTGTTGGAGCGTTTCACTTTCTCTTCTCACCTATAGTGTCCCTACCAGATGAAAGTTAAACCGCAAACATACCGGGGTCCAACATATCAAGTCTGTTTACTTTTGTCTACCAGAGGAGACAGGTTTCGCAACCGATCAGGAGGATCCAACGAACAGGTGCATTATAGACTATAATCATCAAGGTACTAGTGATGTAGAGCAGAGGATGAAGGTGGATAAATTTGGCTAAAGCACGAGTCTTTGATATAGGATTTGTGGTCTCAGCTTCTATTCTAAAACACTGACACAACTGCCGTGATATTAACATTTCTGTACGACGTCTAAACGGTCGTTAACATTGATTACCGGATGGCGGTCCCCGTTAAGCTTGGAGGGGAGCCTTGCATTTGGAAGGTGCAAAACTAGTCCTTAATGAGGCGCAATACAAGTAGTGCTCTAAAATTGACGTGATTTGAAGTTGTTATCAATGCAGCATTTATTACGAGGAAATAGGTTTGATCTAAGCGAATGTTGCTTTCATCTGTGGAGCACGATTGACGCAAGTAAATTAAAAGCCATGGAGATCAGAAAGATCCATCACAAACGTGAGCCATTTAGCAGCACCGAAAAATGACAGAGCAGCTCCTATGTCCATAGTTTCAGCAACAGCGTGCGCAATAACTTACAAGGGTAGGTTCTTTGAGTATGAAGAAGACCGAAGTCTTATGGTCTAATCCCGCTGTCTTATTCAACTTCAGCAGCCTCACCTTATGTTTGACACCTGCACTGCAATGCGCATCCGAAGGGGCTAATTACGGAGCAGGGAAATCGCATTCTGTTAGAGGATCTGGTAGTATAGTCTGATAAAATAGCCTTGCAAATTGCACCACCCAACTCTCCATGCATTTTGACTGGTGGTGCTTAGCTACTCGCGGAAGATTTCACTAACCGCAATTATCCAACTGCCTATTTGGCCTGGAGGAATAAACAATATCTGATGGTTACCATGAAAATTAACCCTTTTCATCTCCAATGCAGGATGGGACCAACACGGTTTGAGGTGTTTCTTCATACTAGCTCGCGCTTTTATTCATGGGCAATTTGCTAGCCTCCCGTTATGACCCGGCCAAATTGTGTCCGTAAACATCCAGACCCAATGTCAAGAATGACCACCAGAATCCACATGAAGACATAGCTGTTTCTACTAAGTTCTGGTGAACATGTGACCAGTGACATTCAAGTGTGTTCAGTGAGCGTTAGATCAACTGGTATACCTGCTTAATTTGATACGCATTCTGAACATTTGGCTTCGTCTGTTGGTGGATGTCTGTGCACTCAAAGTGAAGTCGCGCACGTCTGCCGAAACATACCAGGAGGTCAGCACATTTCATTGCAGAGTCAGGGTTCATGCATGTGCAATAATTCAATGTACAGATTGGTTGCAGGCTTTCCTCTGCAAACTGTTCACGAGGATATCTATTTGCGTGCATGGTACGAGGCTGGTCGGCGCCATGTCACCAGATTGTGCTCTCAAGGAATAGACGAGCATCTTCACACAGGTGTAACAACTACTCACTGTTACATTTACGGGAGCCTACATAGTGTTATCCCCCGGATGCAGCTCAAATCGATGATTTGCCAACCTGAGAGTTCCGACAATCACCCAGCAAAACAACCTTCGTACTTCTGCCATAAACAGAGCTCTTATTTTTGCTGCTTATGCCATTCCTCACCGAATCAGCACAGTAGATTTTGGGGACGTCGGCTGTAATGACATACAGGAGCAGATAAACTTCGAATGAATTAGAAGACTTGAACGAGCCAGCCAGTCCAATGTCTCACATCCGACGGAAGAAGCTTCAAACCTGAAGCTCATAGTAATACCCACAAAAACATGACTGGTAACTGCGGCTACACCATTTCTATACATATGCATTACGAAATCATCGCTCGAGTCATCTGAAGAAGATCGTTGAGCGGGATCATAGCTCGGGTGTTTCAGGCAGATTTTCAAAAAGCAAACCGAAACCGATCGAAAAAGTCTCTAGTGTATGCGAAAGTGTTATTCGTTGGAAAACCTGAAACAATATGCGCGCTTTGTGGGGTGCCAGTTTTAGCGACGAATGAGTGCTCCAAATACAAGCGGAAGCACTGACCTAGTCCGCATGCTTGGACGCAGACTTGTCGACCTAACAGAAGTGACTCTCCGAGATGGTTAATGAGTCAAATTTATAAGACGACAGCGTATCAAAGCAAAGTTGGAGAAACCAATAATTTTGGGTTTAAAAAGAGTATAGATCAATATCTTTCAAAACGTGGTCCGCGGAATTACTGCCCGGAATGCGCGCGATTTCACCAAAAGGTTATAATTCCGACAAAATGTACAAACCATATCATTTGATATTAGTATCCGAACACGAACATGCAGTGGAAATTTATTAAACCATATCTGACGGTCTCCATTAACCTCGTGAATGGCCTAAGTATAACAAACTGTTTCCTGGAAGGTAATTAACGAAATAAATAAAAATGAATTTTATTATGTTGGGTTTGGCAGAGACTAGAAATGCGAGTGAGCGAGGCTGTAAATGTCGGAAACACAGTGTTGTAATCTCACCATGATGCTGTGTGAAAACATGATGAATTATTATCCGTCTACACTTATTCACCTAACCCAAACTTTGTGTCCATCGAACGCAGAAAGTAAAGCCCGATTTTTTTCAAAAGCCATTACCAAAGAAATTGGTCAATAAAAAACAGTGGTCCATTGACGGGACCCTGTCATGAAGAGACAAAAGGAAAAGCAAATTTTTTGGGGACTGTCTAATGTGCCTTTGCAAACTAGAGAGAAAATATCCCCGCAACCTTGAAAAAAGTTGGCTGCTCTGTTTACTTTATTTCATAATTTAATGAAATTTGGTCTTAACAAAGTATATAACGTTGTGGCACGTACTGGATTCTTCCGTTTAATCATCTACTTTATTTTAAGATTTATACCCCTTACTTTAAGGTGGACAGTTAGCTTGAGAAAGAAAAATTGATAATTGTGTCCCAGCAACATTCGTCTTCCATTTCTGATGTAGTATTAACTGGGCCATCTACTGTACCTTATAATAATGCATAAACTGAGACTTTCGATGTACTTTGCTGCTCCATCCGTAGCAACATAAATATGTCAATTGGTAACTTTCTTTTGGATTTTTGAATTCTTACCATTGATCGCTGTGTCTTGTGAAAAAAAGTGCTACCAAACAGATCCGTGATAGCCATAAAAATGCACTTTAAAAATGCACGTGAACTGTATGGACAAAAGGATTACTCTGACTGCAACTGTGACGAACTTTTGATGAACAAAACGCCCATGCTTACTGCGTCTCAGATGATGGATGAAAAGGTGGCTGAAGCATCTAACATAGTTAAGTAGCTTATTGCGCTAGTTGGAGAACCACACACAATGTCGGAGAAATGTATCGAGCCAAGTGTATCCGAAAGTACTCAGTGCATGCTGGATGAAAGATCAGCAAAAGAGCTGTCCGTGATACCACGGTGAAAAAATACGGTATCTCAACTCATTAAGACAATAGCGACGGCTGTTAAAGTGGGGTTAACCTAACGCATCAGGTCTACTCACTTCACTTATATGATGGATGACTCGACAGATGTGGCTGGACATACCTTGCTGCTTGCGCTTGTAAGGTACAAACACAAAGTAGCCTAGGAGGATTGCACGCTTTTGTGTGAATGTCTACCTAGGAACACTAGTGACGCTGAGATGTGTAACACTGTGAATAACGTTACGCACAAAAATAACATTCCATGGGAAAATGACATCAATTTTTGCAATGTTGCTGCCAAAGCAATGGGAGGAAATGTTGCCGGTCTTGTGACAAGAAGAAACTGTTGCAAAAACAGGCCATAGCACTCAATTAACTTTGCATTGAAAGTATTTTCTGTAGGAAGTGCAACAAACTGCACAACGTTCTCTTTGAAGAGAGGAAGTTTGCACACATATTTACTTACCAACACTGAAGATGGCTCTTCAGTGGCATAATGTTACTGTGTTTCTATACTGTTCGCACAAACTCGATTTCTATTTGTATCAGTGATATCATCTGCAAATCTCGGTAACTGATTCACATTGATTGATAATAATTGTTAATTGGTCAGGTAGGTTCCCAAAATAACTGGCATTAATCTAGCGCTGCAAGGTATAGCTACGACCATATGCAATGCAAATAAGAACACACAACAGTTCAAAAGAAAGAATTTTGGGAGAATTTGTTTGCAGCAGGTATAGCTTTTTGACATTTAAAATCATTTTAAAAGTGATTAGTTAGGACACGGAACATGCAGAGTATTTGAAATATCTGGCCGTAGCTTGGCCTCAATATTTCCTCATTGAGGGTGGGGAAAAGTCTGAAGAATTTTCATGGGTACAGAACCCGTTTACCTTCACGAAAAATGTTCTTTCACATCCCTTCAGGATGGGAAATTCTTTAACTTGATATCCTCTTCTTTACTTTCTGAAGTTTTAAAAGAAGCTTTCTGAAATTTGTTTTAATATGAAGGACGATTACCCTGACACGGCGAAGGGAACTGTCACCATGCTTCGCCCTTTTGTCACAACATACCCGCTTAACAATGCACGATCGCATTACGCCTATACGGAAAGGAAGTGTCGCCATATACTGTGAGCTGAAGGATGGTGATATAACTGCTTTCCTTATATACAACAAACCTCAGAGAAGTCGACGCTACATGTTAGAAACAAGCTCATCCGACACAGTGTTGCAGGACGTGGTGGGCTTCTGCCTTTCTAGTGTACTCCCTATAAAAATCCACATATGCCTGTTAACAGTACTGTGGCGTGGTGTACATGACTCGCAACTAACTAAAGTCACTGCGTATCTGGATGATCATACAAATTCACGTACGTCAGTCATTCAATACCAAGGTTTCTGTTCATACCTCATGCCGAAGATTTGACCGAAAACAATCGAAACTACCGCGTCACATTTACAAATTCAAGCAACACAGCCACACATTTATGTATACGTGCATTAATGTACACTTATCACATCGATCCATACGCTACTGACAAACTTGAGCTGTTCTTAACAGTTACTGGTCATTAATGTTTATATCACCGTGATCGTACCTATACAGGCATGCCTCTCATTGCTGTGAACAAAACTTTTATTTATTAAGGATTAAAGTACATCATTTTTCCACCTTTAACATCGTTCAATATTTTTGCTGATCATAAGAAACACCAGGGTTAATTCAGTTTACTGTACTGTACGTTTCCAGGGCATTACGTCTTACTGACATTTTATTGAAATTCAGTTCAGTGGGCAACCTTTATTATAATGGGTATAGCATGCTAACTTTCTCGAAGATATTGAGAAACCTGGGAGTAGACAAAAGTGGTTATGCGGGGCGACAAGAATGCAAATGCGTAAGATCTGGATAGTATTTTCCTCCTAACCATTCCGATCGATGCAGCGCATGTGGAGCCGTTGGTTATCATTTGCGATAGCCGGAGCTCTATGTCATTCTGTTGAATACTATTCAGGTGTGTTTTTACAAGATAATCTTGGCTGTTCACATAAGGTGGATAAAGCATCAGAAAAGCCAATCAACACATTACCTTTATGTGGAAGGCAGTGGGACGGTTTGACCATGCCACTGGTTTCTAAATGCCCAAGATAATACTCGTTTCTATTCAGATTATACCATCTATGTTTGGGAGTTCTAGCAAAAGTAAATTGTCACCGCAATGAGAATGCAACGTGGGAAAGGTACTAAGAATACAAGGGGTTGTCCAATCTCCCGTTTCACAGTAGACCAAAAGTTTTAGGGGTCTAAGGGGGACAGCGCTGGCACGTTCTTGCTGATGCCACAAAGCAGTGCCAGACTCCGAAGAATCGCAGTCATATGTACTACTGAAGCATGTTACTTATCAACCCTCCACACTGATAGAAAATCGGCTAAGTTTGAGCGGTTACAGTGGCGCAGGAATTGATGCACTCATCAGATGTGCAAAACATCAAAAGCCTTTGTAATGTCCATTATTTTTGAACCCACCTTAATGATCTTCAGGAAGTCACTTTGATATGCTGAAACATTTTCGCTACATGAGTTAGCAATTTATGACCAGGCATCATCGCAACACCAACAGGCAATGCGCGGAATGAGATTTCCTGATCAGGCTAATAATGAACTTTATTTTGCTTACACTAAGTAAGCACTATTCAATTCTACGGGACCTAAACAGAGTTCTTTCCTTCTACCCACAGCGCATTACTGCTCCTGCAACTTCCACATGCATTCTCGCAGAGAAATCAACCAAGTAATGATCTCTATACTTCATATAAATATACCGATCTGATTTTCCATGAGAACTGATTAAAGAAATGATCCAACATGGATATTTACTTACTGTCACGGAAAAGTTTTGTGTAGAGTGAAGGTTTGGAATGGTAAGCTTTTTCTGATTTATTGAATAAATCATGTACATTGACCAATGTTAACCAGTCTGGTTAATGTAGTTTTGCAGTTTGTCCGGATCTGGTCATTCGCCTTCTCTGAACACCTCTGCGCTATACTCGGAATACTCTAGCTATGATTTAACTTCTTATTTAAAACACGTCCGGTCAAACTGACCCAATACATTATGGCTGTGTGATATGTTTCCTCAGCTGACTTGGCTTCAACTATTCTACATTTATGGTGACAGTCCTGACTGGTCGCATACTAAACGTGCTCTTATCTGGCACAGTGATTCACCTAGCGCATTCGTCATGCACATATTCGAATCGGATTAACTCCCCGTGTTCAGTTTGCATATTTTTATGGAACCATTTCCTACGGAAAGTGATTTGTGCTACCCAAGTTGTTTTACCGCGCTTTGTGCTTATATTCAGACGCGCCACTCTATGGTTTTCAACAGTTTTCATTGCTTCGATACTGTGACAGAGCAATTATACTCCGCGCTAACTGGTGGTTCTAGAATTACGTCAATAGGATCATCTCTAACTAAGCCAGGACCCAGTCTGTGGTTTCAATTACATTCGCCAATTGCCGGCACTTCTCGCTGTCGTTCACCCCCTACAGGCTACTTCCAACGGCTTTGTCGTACAGGAACCAGTGCGGATCAATAAGCTAGCTCAACTGTGTACGTGACCTCGTCGGGCACACTCGCTTAGGTTAACTGACGTTGAGAGTGCGACTGGGACAAAGAACGCGAGCGTCATTCGTCCTCTACCTCACGTGACCAGACAGCGGCAACGTTCGGTTGCAACAACGGTTCTCAGTCTAATTATTTTCACCTAAACACACAGGTGGTAGGCAGAAGAGTACACACACAGGTAAACAAGACAGTATTTGTTAATTTTGTAGCCTTCCCTTCCACCGCTTCTGTGCTGGTTTCAGTCAACCACCATGCAAAATACAAATAAGCCTGACTGATTCGCTTTGGTTTCGCCAAACACGCACACCAATCCCAATTGTCAAACGTATAGTATCGTTAGTGAAAAAGTATGAAAAACTGACTGCAACAGTTCGGTAGACGGCGAGCTCCAAGTCTTTGGCTTTAGAATCTTACAACACCAACCTTGCTCGGCAAAAACTCTTCAGAGCTCTGTCCTTAAGTCGAAGGCTAAAGTCAGGCTTGCTATCCGCCCGACGGCATCTGCACCACCTATTCCGACAATTACTAACCCTTCAATTAGGCAAGCTACATCCAGCGTGGCTGCTAGTAACTCATCCCTAGGTGCCATATCTCACGTGTTGTTCACGACACTGACAGCGACAATCCAGAGCCGGGGAAAATACGCATGGATCGCCTCCTTAAAAAGGCCTAAAGAGACACCCGTATGTCCAATTTCTGGGCCAAACACCAGCGATGCGACGCCGTTTTCACAACTTTCGTTAGTGCCAGCTAACCAATGCAAGTTGCAAGCCACAACACTCAAACCGCCATACGTTAAACAGAACCATAGTGCGTTAACAGTCGTGTGAACTAACGATCATGATTCCAAATCTGGCACAATAAAAAACAAGTTGGTAAATGATCCCAACCAGTAACATTCTATCCGCGATGCGATTATTATTCGGGTAGACCCAACTGGGCTACGACGCCTAGCACGTCACCGAAATTCCGTGCACCACTGCAAACCCCGATTTCTTCGAATAACCTTGAATTCAACTGAGGGGCAGAGGTAGTCCTACTCAAAAGTGTTCATCTTCGCAAGAAATTGAGCGGGGTACTCATACTACCACATATTCCATAAAAAGACCGTCAAAGGAAAATTAAAACCATGGTGGTCCTTCTACCAACGAAAGCCAAATAACCGTATTTATTCATCGTGTTTCTAAACAACTGGTTTTCTGAGCACGCAACGCAAAGACAAGAGCGACAGCAGTGTACTGCATCCACCAAGCATTCTATTTGGACCGCGTTATCGCTAAATCTCTAAGGAGCATCCCTTATTCGCCAGGCTACAATAGCTGTGGTCCAAAAATATTGAAAGTCGTGCTACACTCCGATGGAATGACAGAAGACATATTGGATAGCTGGTTGCAGGTCGTTCCAGATTGCCTACCAAGGTTAGGCTAAAGATAGCAGGCGCATGGCCACTAGTTTTTAGCACTTCATGAGAATATGCAACCTCGATAAAATAGTTGCCTTCACAATCCTGTAGAGCTGTAAACAATATGGCATTAGCGACACCTGACAAGACAGCAAAACTCACGACTGAACATCTCGATCTTGGATGTTACATGATACCATGCAGCCTGACTGAAATTCGAGTATCAATGATCCATGCAAAAAATCTATTAACGGCCGAGCGACGAACGGTCGGCGTAAAACTAAACACAAATTTGTTGGGCACCCACAAACTTCTAACATAAAAAACACTATCATGTTTGCATACCAATGCTTCATGTCTTCTTAGTAGGTTGGCCGAACTTAGAGAAAGCCAGGCATCACAATCACGGTATCTCATTATGATTACGGAGACCTGGTTAATCATTGAGGTAGCAGCTTCTGAAATTAATGTACCTGGTGTACTACTAGTTCGGAATAACAGAGCCGGTAGAGATGGTGGCGTAATTCTGTATCACAAGGTTAACCTCTGACGTGAAGTTATGTCCACCCAGAGATCCGTGCCCCGGCTTAGCTTTGATGTCGAATACGGTTGCGTAACAAAGAGACATGTCATATAGATGTGATTTATCGTTCACATTACGTGTGAAATGGACTCCAAACTAAATCACGTTCTTCAAGTTGCTTTGAGTAAGACATACAGTCACGTTCTCATCGCACGCAACTTTAATACGCACGATCTGGAAATAGCGTCGCCCGATAGCATGCAGTTCAAAACTTGTTAACGGAAGGTAATTTCCCGCTACCCTCTGCACAACCAAGTGACTTCACCAACCAGATTTCCAACTGCTAACAAGTTGTCGATGCTTTATCTTGTGCTCACCAACGATGAAATCATGGTGACGGAATAATTACAAGCAAATCACCAGGTCGCAGTGACCATGTGGTTCTATTGTTTAACTGTGTATCTTATGCAAAATATCCTGAGAACGATGATGATAAACCGTATACGGTCACTCATTACAACGTGTTATCCTCGCTTGATAAGAAGGTAGCTTGTATCTCCTGAACT
This sequence comes from Dicrocoelium dendriticum, assembly GCA_944474145.2. Classification (NCBI taxonomy): domain Eukaryota; kingdom Metazoa; phylum Platyhelminthes; class Trematoda; order Plagiorchiida; family Dicrocoeliidae; genus Dicrocoelium; species Dicrocoelium dendriticum. The sequence continues at coordinate 81,621,065 of OX104059.1, forward strand.
GAAGATCCCCACAGAAATCACACATTCACAAGGACATTTGCCACACTGATAACGCACGCTGCTGATCAGAGGTCCTTCTATCGTCAAAGGAGAAGGAATTCATTTCTGAGGATCAGAAAACGCAAATGCATGTCCTTGTGGGACTTAGCATGGAGACCTCCCCATAAGTGCTCAAAAGCACTCCAGGAATTCCAAAACGTGGACTGCGAATGTAGCACGGCGTAATTTTGTGCGAGTTTGATCCGCGAGGACTAAGTGACGCATCTGCAGGAGTTAGTGAAGAGATTCTGCACGAACCACCAACTCTTGTACAAACATGCTAATGGCCTTCGAACATGCAGCGCGGAATCCTAACACTGAGCACGACTGACGGGTGCGCGCGATCAACAACGGAAAAGACTGATCTCATTCGGTTCTATTGCGCACAAACGTTCCAGCGTGCAATTAGCATAACAGTTATCCTTGTTTCTATTTTCTCACCATCAGCCTCATCCATTATTACTCTTACTGCAGAAAATGTATCAAAGAAACTGTTGTCTCTGCGTATCCACAGCTCTCCTGGTGTCGATAACATTCGACCGCTGTCATTGATGTGGCGGAGCATCTATCTATATTCTATCAGCAGTGTATGGAAGAGAACCATGTTCCAACAATATGGAAGCGAGGGGTCATCACTCCTATCCATAAGGGAGGTAGTTACACTGATCCAAACAATTATCGTCTTATAACGCTATTCCTGTGCTTTTAGGGAGTCCATCATTGCAGATGCACTCACGCCGTATCTGGATAATCACAAGATGATGTCACCAGAGCAACATGCCTTCCGACATAAGCGCTCATGCACTAAGAACCTGCTGATTGCAAGCAATAGCTGGACTGAAGCATTTCATGGTGGAGCAGGAGTTGATGTCCTTTACCTGGACTACTCACAGGCGTTTGATCGTTTAGACCACCGAATTCTCCTCCACTAACTTCAGCTGTATGGCATTTTTTAACCCACGGTTTCGTTAGATAGTAACTTTCCTGCAAGAACGTTGTTTAGAAGTGAGAGTACGAGAATCCCTGTTCGACGCAACTGAGGTGGAGTGCTGCGTACCACAAGCCTCGGTGCCCGGGCGCTGTCTATCCTTGGTTTTTTATAAACGGTGGCGAGAAAAATTACTTATGTTTCCTATTCTTCGCGGATGCTATTAAGTTATGGCGAGCGATCAAATATTTGAACGAGCAAGAAAACCTCCAGCGTGACTATACCATTCAGTACGGATCAGTTGAGAATACACTACCGTTCAAACTGGAAAAATGCCACGCTGTTTATTTGGGCGATAGGCTTGAGCACGTGTATAAAATTGCGTCATGTGTACTGCAAACAACTTTCCAAGGACGTGATTGTTGTGTGGTCCTTTAACGTGATTTGAACTGTTCAAAGCAATCAGAGTTAGCTGCGAAGAGTTCCAACCAGTATTTCGGCTTGCTGCAGAGAGCATTCGGAAGATTCAACCCATCCATCTTCCTCTGGATGTACACTTCTTGCGTGCGCTCTCAAGATGAACACGCCATCCGTGCTTGGAAACCTTTGTTACAGCGCGACTTAGAAGTGTTAGAGAAAACACAAACGCAGGGCCACAAAGAATGTCAAGGGCCTACGAAATCTGTCCTGTCATCAAAGTTTGAGGTCACTGGGAGTTTCCAGCGGCCGCTACGGAAGATTGCGCGGCGATCTCATAGTAGCCTACTAAATATTGAGTGACCCTAATCACGTATTTTGTCACTTGCGGAAACAGCCAAAAGACAAATTTCAGAGGCAACCCTATGAAATTGTGTGCACAGTATAGTCGCTTGGAATGCCGGCGGAATCATTATTGTTTTTCGGTTTGCCAACCCTGGAACTCTCACCCAAACATAGTTGCTTTCTCCCACACCCAAGATATTTTCAAAAAAGATTGGATCTTGTCCTTGGTCGCTAACACTTGGTCGCTTAAACTGTGCTTCTTTGGAATATATTAATTACCCCTTCAAACTGGATTAAGATGTTACATAAATCTTAAGAGGCACTACAGAAGTAAGTATTCTCGTTTGTATTTGCTCACGGAGTATAACAAATATACTTGTCCCAATTTTGCCTCGTCGTCACATTTAATGCACACTTACGCTACTATTATTCAGAAGCGTATCTGCTAAATAAGCAATCAAACAGATAACGTACCTATTGTTTGATAATTGTCGTTTTAGGCCCACCATCCTGCGGAGCTTGTCAAGCGACTGCTTTTTTACCCGGTATAAATCACTTTTCATTGTAAAGACAATCTGACGGGTCTTCCACACGGGTCTTCATTTCTGATCACATTTGAAGAGCTAATTTGGTTACGTTGACCAGCAAAATCACGTTTCACTATCCGATCATGCTTAGTATGGTTATCACAGCACAAGAGCAGTAGAGGCGTTCGAGTCAGTCGGTTCCATGTGTTAGATAAACTAAATCTATCGAGACCCGCGCTAATCAAATATCGAACAAACTTTAAGCCCAGTGGTTGTTTATATACAATTCCATCAGTAGTATAAGGTCCGTGTTTTGCGCCAGCATTGTGTTGGCTATTACACGATTAACTAATCTCATCCGCATATAAATTCGGTAACTTGTGTGCAAATTATTACCGCAGTTTGAAACTGCAGATTTCATGGGTGTTTCCTTTGATAAGCAAAGGGTCAATTTCGGTAGCACTGATATTAAATTGCTAAAATATTCGTACAACAAAAGTATTGTCTTAATAACAGTAAAATGAAAGTGTCTGAGAACCCACGTGGAATAAACTTGATAGAAACAATTAAACTGAAAACAATGGCGACAAAATGAAGATCAGATTAATAGACTCGCAAAATCGCTTACAAAAGTTCTTATGTGTAAGGACCTATGTCCATTTCTGGGGGAGTGTCGGCGGATATAAAGTCAGACCCATTGTGTTTTTTATCAGTATAGGTGGGTTAAGCCCGTAGCATATTTTCTAGAAGCATAAAAGTTCGTAAACAAGGATATTGGGGGACGAGTCAACTATAGTTAGAGTGAGCCCACCATGATTGGCTCTCACGAATATAGTAGGAGTTCCGTCGAAAGTCAGCTCAGCTATATTGCGTGGTTATTTTAAATTAGTTGCCCCATAATTTTACTCCGTGACTAAGATGCGAAATATTGAGGCCAAGGTGTTTTGGGTTAATCAGAAACAGGTAGTCTACTTAATGATGTCACCGCAGATGACATTGATAATTTCTATAAACAAAAATAGCCTGAACCTAAGTTGTTTTGGTATAAGGATCAGTCCAATTAAGTGGTTTATGGTTGTTCAGTGTGGAGTCTAGATCTTCACGCGAAATTTCTCCCCCAGGGACAAAGACTTCCAAATGTTGACGCGCGTGTTTTCAGTTATCTGCGTGTAAACCAAACCAATTTTCTTTGGTGAAGATTTTTCGAGTAGGCACTACAAACGCAAAAAGTCTTTGACTTGGTATTTGTTGCATTCTTCCTCCATTTTCAAGCAACAAGTTGTTTCGTACGCTAAGAGTTGTGCATAATCATACGACACTTTCTTCCAACTACCCAGCAAAGATCAATTTACCATTGGAAACAGAGTGATTTTGACATACCAATCAACCTGTTTTAAGGGAAGCAAAATTATAGTGGGTTTGAGACATCAATCTGCTTCTGCAGTTAGCACGCCGCCATCTATCTGACACTTGAACTGCATTTACAAGAGAGTTGATGAGGTTAATATCCATGTTTCACTTGTGTGTGCGCGCCCTTTTCAACCATATTAGGAGCGGGGCATTGAGCAAAACAAAGTCAACACAGAGGAGAGACTTGCATAACCAACGCACAAAAAAGTCACCGATGTTTAAAAATGTGCGGTGCTATTATGCTTTGTATCTGAGATTCGTATCATGGATAGCTCATGCAATAAAGACTAATTAATGGCGTAATTGTATGTTTGGTAAGAAAGATAGATCTCTTGGAACATGTCGGAATAAGTTAAAACCACATTGTTATATTGTTATATCTTCCATATTAAAAACATACCTTGTCGAATCCCTTCTTATTGGTACCCTGCATTTCCATAAAACCGTTAGAATGTGAGACTGTCGTAATTGCATATCTGCAAGCGGTATTGTGGCGGAGCAGTGAGCATATATATATATATATATATATATATATATATATATATATATATATATATATATATATATATATATATATATATATATATATATATATATATATATATATATATATATATATATATATATATATATATATATATATATATATATATATATATATATATATATATATATATATATATATATATATATATATATATATATATATAAGCGTTTTATTCCTCAACAGTGCGAGGCGCAAACCAATTGGGTGGTCTTATCGACATGTACAACGTGATCCAATAATACAGTTAAGTTTATGTCTTTTGTTCAGTGGTTCCCAAATGAGTTTTGAAGTGATTAGCAGTTTGAAAATAGTAGAGAGATAAAGAAACTGAGAACAATCACAAATTTAGATTTCACTTAAAGTTCAAATAGAGTAACACGGTCGTAAATGGAACTGTGCCCAGGGGACTTGCTTCCATGCATGGCATTCCCACGATGGGTTTCATCCCCACTTCCATGCTCCAATTGGCTCTGTGCGGGAGTGGCAAATAGTAAATAGGCGATCAGTACTGGGTATCAAATGTCTTTTTTCCTTTTAGGGCTATTTTATGTATACATTTTAGGCGATGAACCCTCAGCCCCTTCTGTCATGCGGATCAATCAAGTATGACACTTTTTTGTTTTAAGCCAGCGAGTCAGTAGTAATATGATTTGCATGGGTATATTTTTGTATTTTGGAAGCTGTAATCCTTCACCACAAGTGATCAGCCCACTCATGACCAACAGTGAAACAAAGAAGAAGCTAAAGTATGAGGCATTATAAAACATAATAATGAATACAACCGCTTGCCGATAGGCCAACCACAATTTGACAGAAAATCTTGGCGAGTGATGATGATTGTACACAGACATCAGCTTGAAGGGCGTAGTGCATCTACGAACCAGTGGGTCAAAGAAGAATACAGAATTGGTAAGACGGATTGATAGGAGTAAGATCGTTTACAAGTACCTACTCAAGAATTCAGCCATATGTAAGTAACCTTATAATATTGAAACGAATAAAGGATATGGTGACTTTCAAATGTATCCAGGACCTTTCTCATACAAATCATCTAGAATCACCGTTCGGCTTAGTGTTGACCAAATATTTGCAACATCAGGTGAATATTAATCTTGCTTCTGAATTGCGGATAGGTAGTGCATTTTCTAATAATAGATGGGAATTTGTTCCATAAAAACGCATCTTCTACGGCGAAACATTTCGAGCGAAGCTTTGTGCTAGACTTTTGTATTTGCACTGAACGCTTGCTGTTACTTAGTTCCTTGCGCATACGAGTAGGAAACCCGAGATGTGGCTGAACAGAGAAACTTAACCCGAATAGTAAGCCGCATAGAAGACACAGATTAAGTTTCAGTCTGCGTAGCCATAGCGGCTCCAGATTTAGCGCATCGCTACGCTCACGTTATGTCATAGTATTAGGCGTGTTCAAAAACCTCTGTGAATGCTCATTGAAAGTTTCCTAGTGCCATAATGCCTACTTTTCTCAGATTACTATGCACTGTCGTACAGTACTCAAGCTTCGGCCAAACACATATTTTAAAGGCCTGAAACCTGAAATCCCTCAAAATAAAAGTTCGACTTATATAGGCGATCACTTTTCTGGCAGAAGCCTGCAAGAATATAACATACTCTAAAAAATTAAATGAGGCAGAATATCTTAGACCAAGGTCTCGGACTGCGCCACACACAGGAATAGGAGTATCGTTTAATGTAAGGATGTTCAGAGAAGGGCCGCAGCCGTGGCCCAAATAGATGAATCTTGTCAGTGGCAAAGTAAAACTTCCATGTGTTACTCCAGTGCTCCAATGCGGACAAGTTAGACTGAATAGAGGCTAACTTAGGACTACATTGCTCAGGGGCGAAAAAATACCACATTTTAAAATCAGCAGCGAAAGTGAATGGCTTCCCGTACGAGGTTTCACCAAGGAGATCGTTGAAATAGATAAAGCATAAGAGCGGGCCTAGCACTCTACCTTGAATCACTCCACTAGAGTTTGTAGTGGCTTCATATGTATAGTTACTGATTTTGACAACTTGCTTTCTATCCTCGAGGTAGCAAGACAACCAATCTAGAAGCGAATTTGAGAACACAATTGTGCTACCAACCTACCATTTCGGTCTGCTAGGTAAAATTTAAACGAAACCGGTTGAAGTATGAATTAGCTCGGAGAAAATTATCCCCCCACTGAATGTTCGAGTTCTACGTTAACTCGGGAATCGGATAACCATGCTTGTGACAATTTGGTGATTGTAAACATCTGGTTAGTTTTCCATCGAATTAGGTCACTTGGTCATCTAGATTGATGCGGTACCTGGGTTTTGGCAGTATTTATTAGAAGTAAGCCATTGTAAATTATAAGAGTAAGGATAAACAATAAATTTGGCTATCATTGGGTAAAATTCATACGACGCAATTGAAATGTTTCTGCACTATGTTAACGCTGTGTCCAGAGGAATAAATACCAAAATGAACAATCAGTTACGCACTCTTACAGCCTGAGCATTCGTAACCTATGGAACAGAGAAACGAGGACCGATATTTTGTCATAAATAATACGGAAAATGCGTTTCTCAAAATCGAGATTGTTCATTCTTTAGTTTGATTCTGCTTACAAAATGTAGCAGTATTCTCTGTCCGATGAATATTACATGCTTAGAATGTGAGAAATTGCAGCTGATGGTAAAGTCAAAAACGTCGACATGCTTTACTCGGAACTTGCGTATGACAATAATCTGGAATAATTTCTTTGCTGTCGTGGACATTCGGAGTTATGCGCGTCATAGTAAAATTAAATTGAGTGTTCGAGTAGAAATTCCAAAAGGCCGAATTTGTCGCAACTAGCTTTGTCGTTAATCTCTAGTGTTTAAAATTCAGTATTCAGTAGACGAACATTGCAAATGGAATAGAAAAATAAAAGAAGACCAAATTTCACCCATGATTTTTGCAAAACGGTTAGCCCCATTAATATGAGTTTGATACCCTCTGCAGATAATGGAAATCAAATGTCGCTCTTTGCATCCCGTTAGAATCGTTGAGGTTGTAGCCAATAACCCAAATATTAAGGGAACACACTTATCTCAAAGTGACCGAGGAGTCATGACAGCTGTGTCGGGTGGCTAGTTCTAAGGGTACACTTCTGATAATCTATAATAAGATAAACATGCCACCTAGTATGTTTTCAAGTGTATCTGTTTAACCAAGTGTGGTTATTGACGAATCACCTCAAGAAAACTGGATTATTTCCTTCCAACATTTTATGTGCTAGTTTGCCTTTATCAACTATATGAAGGTCCCAAGTGAACTCAAGTTGTGGCAGTGAGGATGCTCGGTTTATGTTAGCGATTGGGACCATAGAACCAATGTAGTAGTGGGTGAACCTTGATATATCACTTTGTGCTTGTAATCCACGACACACTGCAGTCGCTACCAATTATCAATCTGCTTAGGCGTTTAAAAGCAACGGGATAAATTACTAATGAAGCTCAGAGATACAATACAATTAGAGCGAAATGGCTTGTGTTTTTATGATTTGTGGATGGTTCCCTGACTGCCAGGTTCCTGCTATACCAAAAGCGTAAGAGAAAAATTTATCTGCTGCAATTGGGATGGCAATGAGTATTTTAGAGCGCAATAGAGGGCAAGTAGACAGGAAAAAATCGACCAGATACCCAAAATAAGAAAACATTTTCATAAGTATATTCGAAGCAATCACAATTTTTTAGGGGTGCAATAAATTGCCAAAACAACCAAACTCCTAAAACTAATTACTGGACGTTTTATTTGGTTTTTGTTATCATTGTGGTGCATATTTTTCTGTTTTGGTTCTACAGCTAGGATATGCCCAAATAAGTGATTTTCCGACGTCCCTTCACTGCTTAAGCAGGTGCTGTTACGTGGATTCAACTAAATCGAATGCGAGTTAGTTAACAAAGATGCTACGATTTGCCGGGAGAAAAAGCAAACCATTTGAAAACATGTGATACATTTGTCAGTTTGTGCAAACTGGCTGCTGCTTCTGCTTTGGTCAAAATCCCTCCTGCTGAATGTTGGAGTAGGTAAATGTACTATACATTTTCCGCAAATGCAGCCAGTAAGGTATTTTGAGTAACCTTATAGGGGAAGCAGTCCTACCACGACCCATTTTCCAGCCTACAGCACACCAGATTAAAAGCAGTTTTGTACCAAATTGCTATATTGTACAGCAGAGGTCATCTCGCCATTGAGTACGACTTACATCAAGAAAGGTACTCGAATTCGCGGTATGTCTAGAAGTTTAATCAGGTTTCCTTTTTGTATAAGCAGTGAACAATCAAGCACTGGCACATCAAGTAAAACTGGACCTTCCGATGCGCGTCACAGTTAGGCCCGTTAACTGTAGGTCTTGGGGACGCCTGTTAGATAGGGGCGCAATATCTATTTTAACAAGTTTGTAATGGCATGTAATGATTGATAGGTGTGCGGGGGTTGGACATTCGGTTGCAGTTCATTCTCGAGCACAACTACCGCCCGAATAATGCATTTGTGCCATTGCGTCGCAGAGGCGTCGCAAGTTGCGCACCTTTAGGATAGCAGAATTTGAAAATCGGATAACCAGAAGGAAGTAAAGTTTTCTCCTCAACATTTAGTTCTCAATTTGGGACCAATAAATCGATATGACAAATCTATTACTTGAAGATACACTTAATTGAATGCAAAATGTGTGATTGTATAACGAAATAGGTTGTTATGTCGACATCGGTATACCATAAGGCTAAAAATGTTTCGATGTTTCGTTTATCCGCATCTTTTCAGTGCGACGTGTTATTTGTTGTAACGAGTCGAATGTTGCTGAGCAAACTAGGGCCACTTTACTTTGTGTAGCTTGAAACGCTTAAGGCAACTAGGTTATTTGATTAGTTTTGATTTTGCAGATTCTCGTTAGCAAGTCAGACTCGCAAGTTGGTCCGTTTATATTCATTTAACTAAACATTTAACCAAAACAATATCAGTCACAATCGCTATGGAATATACGCACGATCAACAGCACCAAGCCACTAACGTTTCGAATTCGTATACCCGAAGTTTGTTCCAAGGATAGCTTGCATATGCATCACTTTCGAGTTTTGATTCACACAACAAATGTTGTGCGTTTCAGATATATTGGAACCCTTTTAAGTGATCCAGTCTTAAAGTTATGGCCGTTCATCTGTTAAGAGCTTAACATGTGCCGTGGCCGTACACAGACAAGTGAAAACGTTTGGTGGCCAGGTTTAACAAGTTACTGCTCCAAATTCTTCGAGACAGATAACTCTAGATATGCTAAAGGTTTTTACATGTATTTATAGTCTATCATAAGCCCATTAGACACAAGGCCAAAAGATTTTAGAATTGACAAGCAATTTAGAGAAAATTCTCTCTTGAATTTCGCTTGCAAGCATGTGATGTCCTATTTCCAAATGATTACGTATATTTTTAAATGTTTAGTGTCACAGGTGATGCCAAAACGAATCACCAGCCAACTAACAAAGCCAGCTGTTCTGAATGCCTATCAAAGTTCGCCGCCATGCGAGTTCAGTAAGCACTCATTGGATGCAGTTGAAGCTCGCTGGTCTCATGTTCACCAGTTCTTACTAAACGCAGACGAATCCTCATGTGGTAAATCTAATCGCCAACATGGACATTGGGTCTCTTCACAGTCTCTGGAACTTATCGATGCTCGCCGGCATATTCCGATTGGAAGTGAACACAATGAAACTCGCAAAGAGCTCCGGGCAAAACTCCGTGTTAGCCTGAAGCGAAACCAGAAATCTTGGTGGTCTCATTATGCGTCAGATAAGGAAATGACCGCTGCCCTTGATAACCATCGTCAGTTATTCCGGCTTATAGAGGAAACGGGCAACAGGAAACCTGGTGTTAGTGAAACAATTTGTGACGAGAGTGGACAGCCTATCTACAACTTGTCAAAACACTTGGGGCGTTGAAATGATCACTTTGAAAAACAATTTAATCGGCCGGAATTGTAGGATTTTTTGCAGGCCACTGATCGCCTCTCTCCTTGGGCTATCCATTTGAACACACGCTCTCGCTCAGAAGTCGAACGTGAGATTGTAATTTTGAAGTTAACTAAAGCCGCTGGACTAGATGATCTACCTTCAGCCCTCTTTACATTCGCGGGGCCTCCTCTTGTGTATAATTTAGTAGAGTTACTAGTGAAACTGTGGAAGCAGGAAACTGTCCCAAACGACCGGAGCCGCTACGTCATGGTACTAATTTTTAAGGGAGGCCTAGGATCGGAATGCGGCAACCATAGAGGAATCTGCCCGATCACCATCGCCTCCAAATTTCTTGCCTCTGTCATCCTTACCTGACTGACCGGCACTCACGAAATCCATATTTGTGAAGAGAAAGCCAGGTAACGTCGAGGTCGCCGCTGCATTGACCACATCTCCACTCTGCTTCCGTGGTTGGAGCACAGTCACACATATTGGCGGCCTACCGTTTTCGTGTTCCTCGATATCAAAGGTGCATTCCATTTGGTACATAGGTGTGCACTTGATGATTTTCTATTAAGAAAAGATGTACCTGAGAAATATGTAAATATCATCCAATCCTTATACGCGCGTGGCACGGCTTATGGCAACTTTCGCCGACTTTCAATATATTCAGCGCTGTGAAACAAGGAGGCCCGCTGTCACCTTTCCTCTTCAACTTCACTATTGACGAAGTCATGGTGATTGCATTTACAAGACACGAGTCTGAAGGTATTGATTTGCTCGCAGAGGAACGACTACTTGAGTTTGAGTATGCTGATGATATTGCCACAAGCTGTGCCAGCTCCCGGACGTGTCAAGCGGCACTGGACAGATTAGAACCGGTTGTCAGCCGCTCCGCGTTTTGCTTTGCACCATCGAAGTGCAAAGCTTTCCTCCAAGATTGTCCTGCACCGTTTCATGAGTTGACCCTTGGTGGGGATCAACTAGAATTGGTACAAAAATTCAGCTACCTGTGAAGTTGTATCAGCGCCCGTGCGATTGAAGCTGAGATCACGAACCGTATAGCAAAAGCTGGAGTCGCTGTTGCTCACCATCGCCATTTATGGCGCTGGCGCGACATCACTCTCGCCCTGAAGGGTAGAGTGCCCAATGCAGCGGTATTCTCGAGCCTACTGTAAGGTTGTGAAATCTGGCCCCTTGCATTAGCGGAAATAAAGAGGCCATTTACGTTGGACCACCGGTGCCTGCCCAATTTATCTCACATCTGGTTGGAACACCGCGCGAGCACCGAGCATGTTCGATGCCTTGTTTATGGCACAGGAAAGGAAATGAACCGTTCAGCACAGTTATTTCACGCACTAGGCTCCGATGGCTCGGCCCCGTGTTCCACATGCTAGCTTACCGATTCCAGCGACGTGCGTTGTTCGCTCGCCCGGGGGTGTGGATGGAAAAAGAGGAACGGTGGCCAGCGAGGACTTGGTCTAGAGCAGGGTTTCCCAACCTGGGGGTAATTATCCCCAAGGGGGTAAGATGGCATTTTCCGAGGGGTAAATACCGATACTTGGATTTGGTCACGAATCAGTCGCGAAATAAACTTAATAACGAAATCACACATCGCAACTACGTCAGCATTTTTAGTTAGCCATCAGTCAATGCAGCTACTACGGCATGGCGCCTTTGTCGACTGCCACAACTGCTGCCGTGTTTTCGAATAAGCCAGTCGTCCACCGGGTCGAATAACGGGGTGGATAACAAACTATCGTTTCAGCGCTGGTCAAAGTACCAGTTATGTTCACAGGTGAATGTTTGACAGTAGGAACGGCGAGAAAGTGTGATTAGTGTTCAAAGGTATGGATACAGAATGGTGTCGGGAAAATGTCGAGGAACAACGTGAAACGGAGGAATGAAACACATGTTCATGTATGATTAGGAATCAGACACCATGGGGTCAAAAGAGGGCCTGAATCGGGATAACGGTCGGCATTTGAAAGGGCAGGGAAACCATACAATTGGGGTCACAACCAACATAGAATCAGCAGATTGGACGCCAGTGACCATTAGGTGTTATGTTCATCACTTTCATGAGCAGTTGTTTTTGACGAGAAGTCATGGCAGGTGAGCGTTTTCATTCAGTGGCTTTTGATACCGACAAAAATATATTTGTCTGCGAACGTTTGCGATAATGTCACCTGCATGGAATAACGAGATTAATTTCTATAAATGATATCTATCTATAACATCTACCTACTTAATTGTTTGCAGGGAATACGTCTTCCAGAAAAAAGCGATCCTACAAAGAAGCATGTCTGCAGTGGGGCTTCACTAACTTCGGTGATAAAAATGTTGAGAAACCGCCATGCGTTTTGTGTAGCGAAGTGCTCACGGCGGAGAGTATGAAACCTAGTAAATTGAAAGAGCACTTCGAACGAAGCCGTGCCCATTTGATAGGAAAAGACATTACGTTCTTTAGAAGGAAAGAAGCTGCGCTAAAACTTTCGCGCCTGGATACATCGAGCTCCTTTTCTCAGGCAAATGAGGCTGGCCTTGAAGCTTCGTATCACATTGCACTTCGAATCTCCAATAACATGAAACCGCGTACTATAGGAGAGGATATCATCAAACCTTGCATTATGTATGCGGTTAAGCCCGTTCTTGGAGAACATCATGCGGAGAAGATTAATATGATATCACTTTCGAACAACACCATCAAAAGTCGTATCGAGGACATGAGCAAACAAATTTTGAACACGGTGCTCAACGAAATAAGATCAAGTCCCTTCTTTGCAATCCAGTTGGATGAGTCGACCGACGTAGCGTCCTGTTCCCAACTACTTGTGTATGTTCGGTACCTAAAAAGTGATAGCTTCAAAGAAGAGTACTTGTTCTCAGAATCTTTGAACACGACTACGCGTGGCGAAGATGTCTTCCGAATAGTACACAAGTTCCTCGAGGAAAACATGCTAGTGTTGTCGAAGTACAGACCGAGCACCAGTCATGTTGGGCGTCCGTTCCGGATTCCAAACATTGGTCAGAAATGTTGCTCCGCACGCTACCTTTACTCACTGCATCATACATCGTTATGCTTTAGTAGTGAGCACTATTCCACCTGCTTTACTTGACCTGTTAATCAAAGTAGTAAAGATAGTAAATGTCATCCGCAGTAGTGCGACCCACACAAGAATCTTCAAAGAGTTGTGCAATGAATTTGGAGGCAAGTTCGACGTACTACTATTGCACACATAAGTGCATTGGTTGTCACGAGGCAGGGTATTGCCCCGAGTGCTTCAGCTTCGAGAGGAAATTGCAATCTTTCTTCGGAGAAAAAAGATGCATAAGGGTAAGGGAAACGAGTTACACGTTATTATAACGGACAGCGTGTTTATTTCAAAACTTGCTTATCTTGCTGATTTCTTTGGAGAAAGCAATGCGCTTAACCTCAGTCTGCAAGGGAATATGATGAACATTTTAGTCGCTCAGGATAGAGTAGCCGGTTTTCTTTGCAAACTGCAGCTTTACCAGCGCTCAGTTGATGTTGACGACGTGGCGATATTTCCAGAACTAACGACGGTGCTTGGTGAAAGAAATGAAAAACGCGCATTCACGAATGAAACACCTTTCCACTTGTCCTCATTGATGAATTCCATCAGCAAATATTTTCCTGATTTGGAAACTCGCCAATCAAGTGCCTGGGTGCTGAGACCGTTTACAGTAGCTGAAGGAATATTTCCAGATGGTGCATTCGAAATCAAGGTACAATTCCTAGGAATGCGCGAGGACAGCGGAGTGAAGGTAGATTTCCAAATCACGCAACTAGTAACATTTTGGGCAATGATAGGTGAAGCGTATCCATTACTGTCGGAAAGCGCATTGAGAATATTGATCCCATTTGCAACAACTTATAAATCTGACAGTGCATTTTTGATAATGATGGTAATAAAAACAAAAGCAGGGAATCGAATGAACTTGGAGCACGACTTGCGATGTGCATTGGCCGAAACTGCACCAAATATACCAGAAATTGTTACCACCAAACAATACCAACCGTCTCATTGGTGTAAATCGCCTCTTGTTTGCATCGAATTTTGAATTAAAATTACTGTTTTCTTTCGTTTATTTGTCGAGGGAGATTCCGGATACCGATCACCTCTCGTACTTAAGTCGGCTAATTATGTAGTGAGAAGGGGTGTTTCCTTCAATTGCATGAGCACGTGAAACTACATATGACATTTGTTTTTGAACTTTAGAGCAAAATGTGCAACAGTTATTACGTAGTAGTCTTTCAAAACTTTGGGGGTAAACGTCTGGTGGGCAACCCCTTTGTGGGTAACGGCGTCTAAAAGGTTGGGAACCACTGGTCTAGAGAAACGAAGACTCTCACTACGAAGCTGATTTCATTTGCAGCGTCTCGGCTCCCTGGTCGGGAGTCTGAAGGATGATGAACACGTTTGGCTAGATACACCTGTTGAGATGCCTAGGAGCCGAGCTGAATGGCGTTCGTGTTGTGAGTTTTGTTGTACAACCCAATCTCTCTTAGCCTCTTCCTCCAACCACAGTCTCATTTCTTATCGTTTTATGATTCCGCATAGCGGGCTGCCGGCTGCATAGTAGCCGGCGGGTAACTTACTGGAAAGATGCCCATTCATTACCGGTAGTTCAGCTGGCTTGCACTTGTTGCATTTTATTCCCTTTTTTCTTTTATTTATTGCGGCACAGTAGCTGAGGTGTCGTCGGCCGGGGGCCGAGTGGTACGTAAGTTTGCTTTGCAACCATAAGGTCACCGGTTCGATTCCACGTAGGGGTGGGCGCCCTCGCGATATATTCAGCCCGCGCGCGACTGGTGGTGGTCGCGCGGCAGCGAAGCGCCGTTACGGCTTTCAGCTGACACATTATTGTTTTTATTATTAATATTATTAGCTAAGGTGTCTCACACTTCTAGCTAACGTGTACAGTGTGGGTGTTTGAGTGTGACGCCAGCAATCTCCATAGTGCTCGCTGCGTCAAGAACCGAATTCCAAATGGCGCCAACTATTTTTTCTACTTGGTAAATTGCAACAAATAGTTGTTAATGGAAGTTTCAATAATCAACCTCGGAGTGAAAAGGTTTTAAACTTCTTTCTCACTATTATTGCCTTTTCATCTCATGTCACATTATATTGGTCTATAAAATGCAACGCTAACAACTGGCTATGCTGGTTGATAGTACTACAATCATGAGCTGCCCGGGGAAACGTCATTACATTGCTTTTATCCTACGCATTGGAATACCCGCGATATGTTTGACGGCAAGCGTTCCTGTTTCAAACTAATGGTTTGTTTGCATTTAACATCGTTAATCCTGAGTGCTTGAACCGCACAGAAAGTGTGGGGTTTCGGTTTGGTCGCACACAACTGCCCTATACAGTGGGTTTTGTCCTTGTTAAAATTAGATAGGAATGCAGCGTATGACAGTTGATAACTGCCATCTTGATCCTTAGGAGTTGATGGTGCACAAATACTTATCGTCACAGCGCGGCAAATTCCATTTTCCGATATCCATGACTACCCTGTGGTGTTTGAATTGCTATTTACTATCTCAATTGGGTTCACCATATTAGTTTAATTAAACACGCACCATCCTAATCAGCAGGATCTTGCCAGTATTAGAGAAGATTTCGAAGTCGCTCTTTTCCTAACATGTAGATACTCCAGAATACCAAATGTATTTTCCCAACCGTAGTGCGAAGCGTTGCTCGGTCAGCGCACTGGTCCACTACGCAAGCTGTACATTAACGCAAACCATATATTGGTTTCCACTTCCAGTTCAGTCTGTCTCTACCTGACGAGTACACAAGAGGGAATACCGGCTGCCGGTGCAGTGTGGGACTCATTCTGTCGCGAAAATGCACAAAATGAAACAAACGCATAAACGTACGGAAAAGTAGTGTTGTATGGCGTCTATTATGATTACGAGCTACTATTTTATTGGTTACGATTGTAGTTTCATAGTTCCCCATAAATTTGCAATGTGAGACGTAAAGGTTATAATCATGCAACTGTAGACAACGTAACGATCTATACAATTTTGGAATGTTGGTGAGTTTCAGTGCCGGATGTTCAGTATATGCATCACCTGTGTCGATTCACTGAATCATGCGCACGATCCGCTGCCTACTAGGAGAACATTTTATCTAAGGCTTTGGCGGTGTACCTGGGTCAAACTTCTGTTCAGTTTAGAGAAACTGGCAGAATTCTAGTCCAACAACTAACCATGAATCAAGCAAGTAGTAATTATTTAATGCTGTCTACACCCTTGTGCGGTAGTCATAGCAAACGTTTTTGTCTCCTCTGCTGCATTCAACTGGTGGAGGAGCAAGAACCTCCTACAGCTAACGTCTTCCTCCTCTATTCTTCACTTGCAATTCTCTTCCGGCCCCCCTTTCAGCTAACATATTACTTACTCCAGCCCTAGTAAACTACGCTCGCGATTGTCTGCTACCGCAAACTTATGCTCATTCGGAAAGCGCTCAAAATCTGGTGCTGGAACCTGTTCATGCTACTCAATCGTGAAACTATTGAGCAGCCAGAGCGACATATTGCACGCGCTACGGGGTTGACATTGTTGCACTCAGCGAGACTCTGCGCGCTAACAAAGGCAAGCTGCGTGAGGTTGGTGTTGGTTACACGTTCGACTCGTTGTGGAATGTCCCACACCACCACGTGAACATGAGGTCAGATTTACACTATCTGACCACCTAAATGACCAGCTGGTGGCAAAGCCGACTGGCATCAGCACATAATTGATGACCGTTCGCCCAGGACTAGGAAGAGGTAAATTTTCCAAAATTATTAACGCGAATGTCCCCACCATGTGGTATCTTGATGACACGAGGGATCACTACGCTCAGTTATTCTCCACGATTCCGTCAGTTTTGGGCAGCGACTGACTATTCCTAATGGGTGAATTGAACGCGCGTTGAGGTAAAACAGCAGTGTTGACGTACGTCATATGTCCGTATAGTATCAGCTCAGCCAATAAGCGCTGTAACTGGCTGCTTTCACTATGAGCACCTCACGGCCTGACGTTCAGAAACACTCGGTATTCACTGGATGCGAGTGAGATAGTAAGTTGGACGGACCCATGGAGTGGTCACACACACCTGCTCAACTGTGTCATCGTACGTCGTTGTGGCATGAGCGAGATGCGCATGACACGTGTACTGCGTGAATTTGAGTGTGGAACTGATCACAAGTGCCTGGCTAATCGAACAATCTCCTCGAGCTACCAGCTGGGTGGTTCGGGTGTAACCCGTTTCAGCAAGTAGTCCAGCGGTAGTGTTCCAGGACGCGGTGGGTTTTCACATCGCAATAGTTCTCGTAATATAAAAAGCCACAAATGTCCGTTTCTCAACACCGTGACGCGGTGAATTTGACTCGCCACAAACTGAAGTCACTGCCCCGTGGATGTCTGGATAAGTACATCCAATACACGGACATCAATCGTCTATTTGCATAGCTGACGCTGTCACAAATACCACAGTACCCTTACAACCACAAGCTGCAAAGCTACACCTATGCACAGTTGCACACACATCAATGCGCACGTTCACTGTTTTGACAAGCGTGTTTTATTCTTGTATTTTGTTGTTCCCTCTTTCTTATCATTACCTGATCATGCCTGTAAAGGCGTGCCTGGCTTTACCGAGAATAATAGTTTATTCTATATTTTTTAACTGTGTGAACCAAATCGGATTTTTATTTAGGTAACTTTACGTATTACTAACGTGTTGTATACCGGCGCGAATGTAATGTTCGTTTTCAACTGAGTATGGAAATAGAGAACGCGATGGCTACCAGCTTTGGCGAAGTCTATTGCATCTCATCAGTCAGTAACCTGTGGCCCCACATCCGTGAACATATGACACCTGCTGCTGAGGAGACCATCGGGCGCGCAAACTGTAAGCAGCCCGATTGGTTTGATGATAATAGCGCGAGTATTAGCACATAGTTTTCGGAGAAAAATACAGCATTTGCTGCCTACTTAGAGACGGAGAGACAGTACCGCAAAGTTTGAGTGCGACTGACTCGAGCGTTTTTTGGTATCAAGGATATATGGTGGACAGAGAAGGCGGAGTAGTTGGGATACTACGACAAACAGCGCCAACCTGAGGGTTCTTTGTCTCCTTGAAGCCGGTGTTTGGATCAACATTTCAGCCGCTGTGCAAGCTGCGCAATGTCACTTCAGGCGCTGCACACACTTCCAATATAATGCACAGCTGGATAAGAACTTCCATTGTCTCTTGAACACCCGTTCAGAGATTGATAGGCTATGTTGCAGGAACTGCAGCAACAAGAGATGAAGGCCTGTCTTGCCGATACACTGACACTGGATGAGAAGCAGAGAGCATTTACTCAGCTGTGAAACTGCGAGTGCGTCTAATTGACGGGATACCGCCATACGTGTTAAAAAACGAGGACCTGCATTGATACGTGCGCTGCATCACTTGGTGCAACAAGTGTTGTTTACACAAGAGGTGTCGGCTGACTTAAAGGACATAATGAACAAAGAATTTATACGGGTTAAGAAGCATTGCTTTACAAGTCCCGTTGGATAGTTGGTGGGGATATCAACATAACAATAATGACAATAAGGATAGTAAAATAGTTAATAGTTTAAATATGAAAATAAGGACTTATCGTTTGCTTCACTGCAGTCCTGCGATCCTCTTAGATTCACAGCATCCACAGCGAACAACAAATAATTCCATGGTAAACTCCAGGTGTAAGATGGAGACATAGTGTTAAGTAACAAAGTGTAAGTGGATGAGTGCATCATCCAACCGTCTTTTAAATACTGTTAGTGTCGGTGCAGAGACGACCGATTCTGGGAGAGCATTCCACGGGTGACAGACACGGATGGAAAAGAAATTTCTGCGGCACTCCAGACAACTGTATTGTTCTGCGAGTTTTAATGAGTGACCCCTCAGGTTTGTATTGCTGTTGAGTTGCAGTAAAGGGCGGCACACATGATGTGGGTCTCGCAGAATCAAGTATGCCATAATCAGGTCGCCTCGTAGTCTGCGATAGCTTCCATTGAACATCCCCAATCGTTGCAGCCTCTCCTGATAGGAAAGATTGCACATTCCAATTACGTTCTTAGATGCCCGGCGTTGTGGCTGCTGCAATGCATTAAGGTCGTGTTTCAGCCATGGATGCCAGGCTTGAATTGCATATTCGACATGGGGGCGAACATACGCACTGAGCATTTGTCGAAATATGGAGCTGTTTATTTGTCCAAACGTCCGCCTCAACAGCCCGACGTGTTGGTTCCCGGTCTTCGAGGCCTTTTCGGATTGCCTGGAGCAACCCAAGTCATCTTGAACCAGGACACCAAAGTCACGTTCGAGAGTTGATTGTTGTAGTATATTCGTTCCGAGTCGGTATGAGTAGCTGCCGTGATGTCGGATGGAAAGCACCTTGCATTTCCTGACGTTGAAATGCAATAAGTTTTGGGTCGACCATTGATACACTGTATCTAAATCACTCTGAAGCACAGGTTGGTCGGCGTTCGCCTGGATCCTGCGCCAGATCTTGATATCGTCGGCAAACATTAGGAAGTTTGAAGTGATTCCCTGTGCAAGGTCATTAATAAACACCAAAAACAAACGTGGACCTAGAACCGAGCCTTGCGTCACACCACACTCGACTTGTATGGGGTCCGATAAAGAGCTCCGAACTCTGATCACTAATTGCCGTTGAAATAGAAAGTTGGCGATCCAGCTTAAAAGAGGGTCGCCGATCCCGTAACGCTGCAGCTTGGATAGTAGTATCCGATGGTCTAGACGATCGAAAGCCTTGGAAAAATCCAGGTAGATCACATCAACACCTTCTCCAGCGTCAGCTGTTTCGGTCCAACTACTGCGTGCAATTAGTAAATTCGTTGTACATGACCGCTGTCGACGGAAACCGTGCTGCTCAGGAGTGATGATGTTATAGTTTTCCAGATAGCACACCAGTGCATCGGCAACTATGGATTCCATGACCTTGGAGAGAATAGGAAGAAGGGTTACTGGGCGGTAGTTGGAGGGATCAGTTCTGCTTCCACCTTTGTGAACCGGGCTTATTATTCCAAGCTTCCACATGGCGGGAACTTGGTTCTGATCTAAGCAGTGCTGGAAAAACTGAGCTAAAGGTCCTGCCAGTTGGTTTGCTGCTGCTCCCAATGCCTCTGGACGAATGGTGTCGACACCCGGCGAGCTGTGTTTGCGTAGAGAAGTCAGCTTTTGCAATACAGCCTCTGCGGTAAAATTGATGTGGGTTAGTCCTGGTGAACAGAATACAAAGCTTGGTAGATCGCTTGGTGGCAAGACTCCTTGAAACGTGGGGGCGTATTGCATCTGCAGCGCGTTTGCAGCTTCCATAGACGTTCTTGTTGGGCCATCAGCCGTCTTGAGTGGAGGAAATCCTTGCCTCACCTTTCGTAGGCTATTAACGTGCTTGTACAGCAGTTTGTGGTTAGCACTGAAGGTTTTTGCGATGTTCTGCTGATAGGCGGCTTTGTCTTCTCTTAACAGTTGAGTGCAGTGGTTACGTTGGGCTACGTAGTTGTCTCAAGTTTCTGGTGCTGGAGCTTCTCTGTACACTCGCCACGCTGCGTTGCGTACTGTCATCCATTTTCGAGTTCTGCTCCTAACGAAAGAAACAAATTTGCACTTATTGCAAGCTTTTATCTCTGAAGCCTGTGCAATCAGCTGACTGAATTTGTTGACGAACTCGAGCCAGGCGACTTCCAGGGGTTCTTCGTCGAGGAAAGACCATGTTGTGGCGCTGACTAGCTGGGCGAGTCGGTCGTACCTTGTGATGGTTCGCACAGTCTCATCGTTATCATTCAGATATTCTGCAAAGCAGACGAAGTTGAAACTGATGACTGCGTGATCACTGCGACCCAACGGGCAGTCTAAAACCAACGCATCAATCATATGCTCTTCGTTGGTAAGCACAAGATCCAGCACAGATGGCCTGTTACCAGTTCTGAACCGAGTGGGCAAAGTGATGTGGTTGTAAAGAGGAACGGTAGTTACTACATCTTGTAAATCGGTTTTGAATTGTTCGCCGGTTGTGGCAGGGGCTTCTAAACAATGTAGGTTGAAATCACCCATGATAAGAATGTGAGTGTACTTTTGTTGTAAACTGCACCTTAAAGCAGCCGTTAGGTGGTAGCCGGTTTCGGGTTTTGAGTTAGGGGCGCGGTACACCAAGACAATAAGGCAATCGTCCCTGCCTTTTAACTGCAACCGGCACCAAAGAGAGTCGGGGAACTGCGAGTCTGAATCCTCCACGGCTTCGCACTGTAAGTCGTTTCGGTAATACAGGATTACCCCTCCTCCTTTTGTGAGCCTGTCGTTCCGGATCAGCGACATGCCAGGTAGCGAAACTTCAGCGTCCGTCATTCCCGTGTGCAATCACGTCTCGGTGATACCAATGACATCATACGAGCCGGAAGCTTGGCGATCTTTCAGTTCAGCCAGTTTGTTAGAAAGACCCTGAGCATTTGTATACAAGCAGGCCAGTTTCTCGGTCTCTAGGAGCCCGCAGAGAGGTGAAGCTGTCAAGTGTGGGAGAATGCCGACCGATGGGAGGTCGGCAGTTACTCGTTTTTTTGATGGGTCAATGATACCTCGTTTGCAACTTGATTCGGCCAACGTGCGTCCCAACCTTCGTTTAGACCTACGTCAGAGTCAATTAAAGCAGCAGTCAAGTTACACTTCTGTGCATTCGTCAGTATGCTTGCTGCTTCAGTTGCTTTAATATTTGAGCTGTGCAAAGTGTTTGCGACCTTTAACCGAATTTCGGAAGGAAGATGTTTCCGATTTCTCCGCCATCGATCCAAAACATCCTTTGCTTGTTGCTCTGACTGAACCACAAGTTTTAGTATTCTAGGGCCGCATCCTCTATAATTCGATGAGAGAGGTATCCTGGTGAGCGATAGTGCAACAACATTATCCAAAGAAAGTGTTTCGCGAATGAACCGCCACTGTTCTAAATCGTGCTTTCCGGTCTCTTGAACATCGTTAGAAGGATGTTCTGGCACGCCATGTATGAAGACTGTGTTTAGGCGGTCTTGCTTGCTGTGCCCCTCTTCGGTGTTTCGTTTTGGTTGTCGCGCGCTCCAAGGGACATCAGGATAGATACGTATCCCACAGGATTCGTGTTTTAGCGCGCTTGCGGAGAGCAAAACGTTTTCTACGTCGGTGGAGGATTCTAGAGTTACTCGAATAAGTCTGGGTTCACCATAGTGTGGCGAGTTCGGATGACGAATAATTCGTAACAAGTTTATGGGCTTGGCTTTGATACTCATCTGCATACACAATGAGTTCCATTGGTCTTGGTCGTCTGATAACTTATCCCGCAATGTGATGGCGGTAGATTCAGGGACATTTGAGCATACAACAGTCCGGGCACTGTTGTTGGATCCCTTTTTAATCGATCTACAAGGTATAGTACTCATTTGTCTTGACTTGTTGACAAGTGATTGTTTGCTCTTTTTCTCTCTATTTGCGTTAACGGTGTTTACAATGGAAGAGGACGCAACGGCGGCCTGTCGGTGGACCCTTGCAGCAATCTCTGCATATGTAACCGATGTTCTGGGAGGCTTAGTCTCGACAAGAGATATTTGAGCTACAGGTACCAAGGGTTGGTGTTTGGCTGCTTCATCCTTGTTAATGCTAGATGTCAGGTCTAGTGGAATTTGCTTAACCAGACGTTTTGAATGGTGCCTGATTTTCGTTGCTGTGAGTACTGTTTGATTCACGTAGGTACAGTCTGTTTTCGCCCGGCGTTCTACCAAAGTTGGAGAAGACAACGGAGATGGAGACGTGGCTGATTGCGGTGCAGGGGAAGCGGATTGTTCAGCATTCCGTTGCTTAGCAGCCGCTACGCTTCTGTGGTCCATACTCGCTTCCATTGAAGTAAGCTTATTGTTGATCCTCTGCTCTGCTTCTGCGATTAACCGGTCGCATTTCTCAGCTAGGATAAGCAAGCACTTAACGAGGGGGATGGTGGAACACGCAGTACAGAACCAAAATGCATCTTGGGAGCTATTTCGCTCCCGTAACTGTTTTTGGGACACATTTGCACATTTCGTATGGTACCATTCCAAACAGTGCGAACAAGCCAGACCGATTTTTACTACCCGATGACATTCTCCTAACCCGCAAATGCCTTTCGATGGGAGTCTCTTCGGTTTCGCCTTTCTGCCATTCAATTTGGTGTCGTTACCTGACCCAGTGGGTTGGTTAGCGTTCCGTACTTTTACAGCTTTGAGAGCGGCGCACATCGGTCAGGCGAGCGTGGTGGTTGCAAGGTAAAATGAGCGGTCGGCGTGGTCGCGCGGTCCGTGTGATGGGTTATGCAGCCGCACTGGCTGACAAGGTCACAAGGAATGGCGAGTGACTGCAACCTGAACAGAGCGCTGAACACAGATTCTTTCACAGCTGTGTTGAGAAACACTGGATCGGAGTAGACTTGGGCTTTTCGGCCTGCCTCAAGAATTCGGTATCGAATGGCATCACACAGAAAGGCAATCGGCTGAATGCGATCGAAGTAAAAGCTTGCGCTTAATCACAGATGACAGTGAAAGCGCTTAGTGATGGCACAGCCTCTAATCGTAGAAGATATTTCCACGTATGATGCATCACTGTGTAGAGCTGGTAAATCCGGTTCGAATGAGCGTACAGTGACAACGCTGCGAGAAGATGGAGAGAGGATAGAGGGAAATAATCCAAATGAACCAGTAGCACGCACGTCACGCTTGTGCTTAAACTGTGCAAGGGCAAAAGAAGCAAGCAATGCTACGAATCATCGTGGTAGCAACATGTTGAGTCTTGTCGGGATGGTGATTGCAAGAATCTTGCTCAACCGCCCCCTCACTCAGGTCCTTGAACCGAACGTAGCGGAAGAGCATTATTGATTCTGCTAGGGCCGCAGCACCATGGATATGGTATTTGGGGCTCTTCAAATGTAGGAGCAATGTCGAGAGCGACACCAACAATTTTACTCGCTGTTAGCAGACATCACCATGGAACTTGACACTGTGAAATGCGAGGCAATGTGGTTGATGTTAAGTAACTTTGCTTGTCCGAGTATATTTGTAAGTTTAATTGAAAGTCTGTACAGTGGCATGCGGGTGGACAAACCTCAGATGACTTTGATGTTTCCTCTGGTGTGAAACAATTATGTGGCTTAGCCACTGCCCAGCTCAGTATTTACCTTCATGCAATGACGCCTTGTGCCTTTAGTGCTACTTGTGATTACGGTGTCCGTGTGGAGAGCCGTATCGACGGAGAGATATGGAACATCTGCAGTTTCGGGGTGAGAGCTTGATGTGTGAGACATCCTTTCGTATGCTGCTATTTGCCGACGACTGTGCATTGTTTGAACAGGGCGCATATGAGTTGCAGCGAATTACGACGGCTGTCCCTTCGACAGCGTTCGAATGTGGGCTCACCAACAACACAAACAAGACTAACATTTGTATACTTCACCATTAACTGGATACTTGTTCCTGCAAACATCCCAGGTTAGTAGCAACATTTTAGAAACTATTACCCAATTTTTCTGCTTTTGGACCGTAATTTTGACGGACTTCCAAATGACGAGCGAGCTGCATATCCGCCTATCGAAGGCAACTATTATAATTGCAAAACTGGAGAACCGGGTGTGAAACAATCACCAGCTTACCGTTGGAACAAAGCTGATGATTTACAATTCGACGGTTATGTGGGTTTTTCTTTACTGTTGTGAAACCTGGACGCTTTATCGGAAGGAATGATTTCAGTGAAAGTGTCTGCGTTGTGCTCCGTACGTCGGCTGTGACGGAGGTCATCTGACTCAGGGGCACATATGGTGCTTACTACGTCATTCTTCTGCGACACCTGTGGTGTCTCGGGCATGTTCGAAGCATGGATTCGACCCGGTTAACGAAACAATTGCTATGTGGACAACAGTGCAGGGAAGCGGAACTTGGGAATCCGAAGTTACGTTACCAGGATATGATGTAGGTGGGTTTATCACGAACTGACGTTACTTTTAGATGTTGGGAATCAAAAGCAACCTGCCGGCTTTAATGATGAGAGCATATAAAGATGAACCTTGTCCATGTGCCTGAGAAATCACCGTCGCTTACGGAAAAGAAAAGCCGTGTGTGGAAGCGAGAGGTACAAATGTAGGGTGGCCCATTGACATGGTGAGTTGACACATGTGGTCGAGAGTATGTCAGCCAAGCTGGTGCGGTGAGTCGCCAGTTTGTCCATGCGAGGCGAACATATAACAGAAGACAAGTCAGTTGACAAGTAATCATCATCACTGAAGCGGTCAGTAACTATGTTGTCATCGATTCGATTTACTAACTTAGACCAGTAACGCAGTTGATGTGGAACGTGTGTTAAACTATCGGTGTAGTTGGACGGCACATGTGCCTGCGTTTATCTTTGCGTTTCAACGGTTGGCTGTTAATAGCTCCGTATCACACTGGGGTTGACTGTATCATTTTTAATTTTTTGCTGTCCGGTTAATCATCCGAATATTACTCGTCTTTTTGACATTTCCCTCGTTTATCGGTCCCCATATCATGCATACCATTATATTTTCCAAAGAGCCCAAATACACTGGATCAGCATTAATACAATGTTATTTTGTTTGCTTTATTTCCTCATACAACCGCACACTCACTGTCTGTTTTTGAGTTTTGGTTTGCTTTTATATTCCTTGCTGGTTGTTTGATATCCCGGAATGTCTGTGTTTGGCGTGATTATTGACAAGGTCCCTACCTCTCTAGAAACCGCCATCTCGACTATACTAGCTCAAGGAGACAGTCGGCTAGGGAGACGGAGTGCACAACTCTCGTGTTGTTGACAGGCTCATAGAATAGTTCTGTCCAGAGTGGAGCGGACTAGGGCCACGCCACCGCCTTTTACGTCTGATACCCAGGATTACCAAATTACATAGTCATGTATGCTTAGCTCAGTTGATGAAACTTGGCTCCTACTCAAATGTCCCCAGTCGTATCTCTTCGAGTTTACAATGGATATGGGGTGTGTAGATGGAACTGTGTGTAGTGAAGCACAAGCCACCTATGGTCCTACTGTAGACTGAATCGCACTGTGGCTGTCACCATAGTGCCGCAATGACAGGCAAATCCGGGAATGGATGAAACCAACCCTGTATTATTAGTGTTATGGCTGGGTTATTGTTATGCCTAAATGGATATGGCATGGTGCACCGATTGGAAACACAGGTTAAATGTTATTACCTAGGTCGAAATCACCCTTAGTTTAATTTGTGTTCGAAACTGCTCTGAGCAGATACTGCGGGTGTTACTTCATTTCAGTTTCACAAATGAACTTATGTAGGGGATCCTTATGAGTTGCATATTTGGTTAAATGCTGGAGATGCAGTTATGTCTCATCCGATAGAGTGGTATATGTGTACCCTACATTTGAAAGTCTGATTGGAACCGGCGACCCTATTCAGCTAATAATGGAATGGATCTCGGAGAATAGAAGCAATGCTGTTCCGTTTACCCATCTCCTCCACTCAATAAACTGACACAGAAATGACTAAATGAATCAAGCCTTAAACTGACAAACTGTGGACTTCTAGAAAGTTTTCATCCTTTTTCACTCAGGACGATTGTGCCAGCATGTTTATTTTCGCGTTTTCACTAACCATCCTGTGCTACGTAGCATTACATTTGTTTGATTCGTTCTAATCCAGAGGACAGGAAATAAACCAGTGCCTGATCGTGAGTAACAAATTAGTTTATGCTCTAGAAGTTCACCAACCGTATCATATCCCCTCTTTGTTTGGCACTAGCAAGGTAGCAGACGCCGGCTTTTCACTTTACACTTTGTTCATCGCCATACACAGTTATACTACTTTATGTGGTATTTTCCATGTATGCCAAGCGTTTCCTTACTGTTTTGGCTCATCCCAAATCCCATAAATACGGTGGTTTTATTCTTCGGATTATAGGTCTAGGATGAATTGCACCTTAATTTGTTGCTCCATAAAATATGTTCAGCTTTATGGTTAAATCGAGAATTTATCTTAAGGAAAGTTGATAACTTTCGGAATACAACTTTAACTGATTACGCCGTGTTTGTCTACAACAACTTGTAAAGCCATGGAACGAATGACGAAAGGAGTGGACGCGTACAAAGAATACAAAGCTCGAACTGCTCACCACATTCGTCAATCTTCTGATTCTCAGGGCTAAATGACCCGTAGGATAGACAAATGTTTGAAAAGCGGCATAAACCTCATGAGAATGGCGATGGTAACCAGCAAGATAGTTTGCTCAAAATCTGGCTCTATGCTCTTCAAGACGGT
Source organism: Dicrocoelium dendriticum (assembly GCA_944474145.2). Lineage (NCBI taxonomy): Eukaryota > Metazoa > Platyhelminthes > Trematoda > Plagiorchiida > Dicrocoeliidae > Dicrocoelium > Dicrocoelium dendriticum. The sequence continues at coordinate 81,648,615 of OX104059.1, forward strand.
ACTGGTGGGTTTCAGGTGCATTAAATGCTTATATTAGGGCCGCTTAAATCGATACTAGTCACAAACTCAGAAGAGTAGATACTAATGTAGATGCTAATATTGCACCAACAAGGATAGTGCATAAGGATGGATAATTATCACATGTACTTGTATGGTGGCCGTGCATCCATGGATGATTGCGTTATTGCTGCGACGATAGCCGCGTTGAGCCTTGAGCACGAGGCTGGATGCGTACGTATCGGTTGTCCCGTCATCCACTTGTGTGTGATGCGTCTTGATGCTACATAGCTGAGTCCTCTTGATGGGTGGGTGTAAAGTGCTTCCTCAACCGCCAATGGTTGTTAATTACATTGAAGCGCCGGAGTGGTAATACATAGAGGTCATCTGCGGATTTGACTTCTGGTTGTGGATTACGTATATGAATAACGCGATAAATTTAATACGCCTTGCCGTGTGTTAAGTTAAATGAAGTACAATTCCAAAAGCAGGAATATTTTGAGAAGGTTGTAATCAATAACTCTTATATCCGGAATATGCTGACCAGGTAATGAGAGATATCCGAATCCCCCCACTTGAACAATGCTAATCGCTGTTGGTCGAGAGCAATCGCCTCGGTTAACCGATCATCTCGTTTCAGTGTGAATCGCATATGTACTCTAAGATCCATAGATGCGGCGAGCACATGATTTGCGCACTAACCAGCGTGAAGTGTTTGAAAATCTGACCACTCTATAATTGCACAGCAACTTTAGAGAGCTTAAGTAGGATGGAAGGAAATAAAAGGTAATATACCATGTAGAATTGTGTTGGCAAAAAAGCATATTTGTGCAGTTAAAACTACGCACTGAAAAAAACATGACAATCTAAATGCGACAATAAATCTGTTTGATAAAGTCCACAAATTTAGCCATTTTCGGGATGTTTGATTTTCGTAACACTTGGAACATGCAGTGCGGAACCACAACTGCAAATGACATTTTCGATTCCGCTCGTTTATCATAGTGACCCAAGTTACCAACCACACCAGTAGCAACAATCTGGATGGTCATCGCAGTCCTGTAGATAACATGTGGCGTGCTGTATTTCAAACCCATTTTACCCATTTACTGTTTTTCTCCCGCAGCTCAGAAGTTTCCTGCCCGTTCTCACACAGACTAACTCAACATACTGCACACTACCAGTATCAGAAACCACTGTTTTGCACAATATGGTCGTAGCTGAATACTTACTCTCCATGGGTGCATAAAGCGCATGTTTGAATGACTGATTGACTGACCGTTTAACTGACTGACTGACACTTCCTGTGTCGTTGGTTAGACCCGCGCATGCCGTCTCGTTAGTGCGTTGATCCAATCTAAACTGTATCACAAACTGAGACTGCATGTCTCAATCAAGACACACGGCGGGTATTCCAAGACCATGCAATGAATTTCTGTCTGCTACAAGCGAACCTCACTGTGCCCTGTCTAAGTGACCACGGGAAAACCGTCAGCAACTGTGTCGGTTCCCCTCGTAGCTCATGTTATATCAACCTGACGAGTCCAAATCAGGATGAAAACATTATTTCGTGGAAAACACTGTTGGGGGAGATCGACTCCGAAACTCTCCAGTTTGGATGCGGTCCCAGTGATCGAAATGGAAACGGTTTATTTCAAACAACTTTTGGTCTCACTCGAGATTTTCTGTCTCAACCCAGACGTATGGCGGATGCTTCAACATTTAGCAATGAAAATAGCAACATTTTGTCTTACAGTCGAGCTCTAATAACAACAGAAATATGTCTGAGTTGTGAGGTCATCGTCGCCGACGTACCTATTCGACACCAAGCCGGATAAAAGATGTACCAACCAGCATTAGCTTACACACCAATAACAAGTCCTTTTGCACAAATCTAAACGTAAAGCCCATGGTAAATCTACCAAGACACTTTTCGCTCTATCTCCATGTCTTTTTTTGCCATTTTTGTGCTTCTCATTCTGAGTCTTCTACCGGACGATTACAGCACCTGCACGTTCCGCTGCACAAAACGACTATCAAAGCAGTTTCAATAATAACACATTGTTAAGCAGTCAGAAACAAGTTCACAGAGGAGCCTGAAGCACGTTTTATTATCTATCAGGACCAAGGATTATTTCATCCCCACGTGGTTATATTATAACCTGTGGTCCTCTTTGATACTTTAAATACAAACTGTAGACCTGCACCCTGTCTTCATAATGTATAACACCGTGGTTACATTAAAGCCTTATTCAAATATAACTTGTGGCCCCTAACCATAGAAATCCCATAATTAGACAATTTTACATTATACATGTAAGAAAAAATTTCTGGCTTTCTTCCATAAAAATTCTCAATCTTCCACTAGTTTCATAACACATGATAAACTCTAGGTATATGTTCTTTTGTTTTATACAGTATATCCTAGCAGTGAGTTGCGGTATCCGCATTTGTAAGAGGAACAATCCGAAGGTCCCTCACCAATATCGCTTCGGTTGTGTCAGGAAGGGTTTCAGTAAAACACTGCTCGTGCTAGTTTCACATTTATGAAAGCACTAGACTTCCTCTTGACTTCAAAATCCACGAGTTATAATAAGTGATGCAACAAAATAGACGCAGTTAATGGGATTAACATGGTGGATTTGCAAGGCTTCACTTAGTCCTGAATCGTGGAATGCGTGTTACCTAAACGCATTAGGGCGTACGATTCGTCTGCAAAGTTGGTGTGCACTTGTGTCAATGATTTTGCTGCCACACAAACCTGCCGACTTCTGGCGTTAGGTGGTTCGAAATGGTCAACCATAGGTCAAGGTCTATATCACCCAAGTCAAAAGTTAACAGGCACTTTGAGAAAAAGCATATCAGATAACTATGTCAGCTTTTTACTGCTTGTAAGGAAAAGCGTTTCTCCGGTAGTGTGTTGGCTTCCTGAGTAGCGACTTAATCCTAGGGGATCGGAGACATCCGCTATGAACAACGTCTTGCTGTGAACGTTCGCAAGCCCCTTTCACGTTTGTTTAAATTCGAGTGATGCATACGACAAGGATTTGTAGCACAGCCTCGCCGATCCTTGGTCTTCATAAATGATCCAGTTTAGGTTAACGCATCAAATGTCCAGCACCTATCCGATGGCAACGTGACAAAGTGGGTGATTAACTAGTCTGATGAACACAGGAGGCTAAAGCATGTCGTTGGCGCGGATTCAAACTGCGCAGTCCAATTAAGTTACCGACAAATTACATAACTCCCGAGGTATTCAAGGCTATTATTATAATGCATAAAAACCAGTTTTATAATCCAAACGGCAGCATCATTCCAGGAATGCAAATTTTGGGTTATCATGCAGGCTGGGTGCTATACAAAGATTGAGTTAAAGTAGAAAAGTTTTAACAAGAAACTCCGGTCCCATGTGCGAAGGATTTATGTTTGGCACATTCACTATGTTAACGGGACAGGCACCTCTTTCCTAGCAGCCAGAACACTTGACTATGACGGACTCCGAAGTTTATTTGTAGACCAACCAACACTGCCATTGAGAACGGTCTACCTTGAAGCGCGCCAGTGAGCGATAAGCAATTTCATAAGTAAGCATTGATTCGACCCCATTGTTTTATTTGCTTATGCTGCTTGCCGAGTACGCAACACACTTTCGCCTGAGGCCTTTGTCTTCTAATCTGGAAAGTCGGCAGGTCAGCTTGTGCGGTAGCAGCAGGTTATCTGTCTTGTCAGCGGAAATCACAACACACCTGACACTTGATTATTATTGTTATGTGTGCACCCAATCGAATTTGCTATTCGAACAAAGTGATGGCGGAAGAACTGTGACTTCACTGCGCTGAAGACGGTATAACGCCGGAAGTGAAAGAAATTCAAATTAATCTGACCTATTCCCTGCTTCTAAAGACCATAGAGGATTGCGTCACGTTGCAAACCATAGCAACTGTAGTTTTACCACACGGAACCCTTCCAATCATGTGCCTCCTCGTTGACAGAAGCTAACTTGCAGTACAAAACTGTGAAATAACTGAATAAGAAGAGTTAAATAGTCCAGTCTTCTATACTATGAATGGCATTACGTATGTCTTTGAGGTTGCTAACTTTGAAAGATTTCTTGGAACTCGCTCGTTTCTCCTTCATTACTAATAATTTTAAGAGTTGGACCAATCTGGCACTTGGTTTGTTGCAGTTTCTTGCCTAAACCAATGAACCAGAAGAAACCTCGCAGCGCGGTACCGCCATCTTCCTCTAGTACTCTCATTCAAAAGCATTAGAGAATATCAGATGACGGAACGAGGGTAGCTGTTTCCCTATTAAAACGTCGGGTATAGTGAACGTTAGACTTTTATCATATGACATGGCGCGGTTCCTAAGTCGGTCACTATCCAGGATATGTGGTAAAATAATAACCTAGCGCTAACCCAAATGCCCAAGAACATAACAGCCAGTTCTGTTGTACAGACATTCCAAGCACGACGTTATTATTATTGTTTCGCTTTTAATTTTTACCCAAGGTCTGTAATTCACTGTCAAAAACGCGCCTACTTTTCTCTTACGGCAGAGTAAAATAGAGCAGTGCTTCTTTTTGTAAATTTACGACATCCGGTATAAGCCTGCAAAATACAATTCTTTCCGCTAATCTAAGCAATATGACAAGTGTCAGTTAACTGCCTTATTGAATGGTGTCTTTGAATGGCGTTCGCCTACTTACCAACCACTGGTATTGATGTCGTTTTGTTCAACATTGACATCAGTAAAACATCGTTTTTGTTCCCAACAGATTAGAGCGATCCATTTGTTCTGGCTGATAACTGCTGTCATGCACTGGAACTAATGACATTGGCAGAACCCTGGTCCACGTTGTTTTTATGCTGAAATCGATTTTTTCGTCGTGATTCTTTAGAAATCGCGTTGGATGTCAGCGCAACCGATCTGCAAAGCATTTGGTGTAGTTCGGGCATGATGCGTTGGATAAGGTTGGAAACGGATATGTTTATGCCAGGATCTAATTGATGGCTGAATGCAGGAAACACAGAATAACATGCAGAACTTAGGTAATCAGGTACAAATGGTTAGGTACCAGCTTGTGCTATTCCGGTAAATTGGTTGCGAAGTTAGTTATGACACGTGACTGCACCTTGATCTGTAATTACAACCCCTATAAATGAATAATCGGGCAGCACCATCGTGGTTAATTACACAGCATTTTAACTTTCTTCAGTACGGTCTCAAGGCCCCGGGAATTTTAGGCACCTGAAGGTTTAAAGACGCGAAGCCTGAGATAACGATCTCATGAGATATTCATGTAGAATGTATGAACATCGCCGGTGTGCAATTGTCAATATTTACCGCTAAAGAGGTTACATATTTGAACTTGTGAGGAAGCATGGATTATAACGCCATTCAGTATCAATGCGCACAGTTAAATATTTCCACAGACTGTAAGTACGTTGATGTTCCGCCTTGAGCTCAATTTCTCAATGAATACACACTGCCACGGGATCTCGTGGGGTTGGACTTAGTGGCTTCTTATACGGACTAATAAGTTTGGCCGCTGGTTGCTGAGCGACAGCGGGGGCTGATGTCATGTGCTGTACAGTTACGAAATAGCACTAACTTCTCTCCACTGTAATACATGCCAGCGTTTTACAAATATAAGCTTCTTTACCGTAGTATCAGCATGACGTTTGGCCTCAAGATACTCATGGAATTCTCAACTAGGTGGAAAAGGTACTGCGTTATACATTTATAACAGTGACATCGGCCGCTAGTTTAGCACTGTTGAATGCATTTATCCAATCTAGCTGGGTCTATCGGATGAATCAGTCACTTCAAAGTGAAGGAAAAATGGTAGGTTTTACATTCATGCGTTCCGTTTGCAGCAGTTAACGTGCAGTTGGATGACACCTGGCCAATTTGGCACTAAACGTGGCGCCATCATGGAAATACGCTTAACTAATTCAAAGTATTTTGTGCTCATAATTTTACGGGAACTATTTGTCTTAGGCTTCCACACAAAACCTGGTCGGAAATATTCATCAAGGGAACGGGCGAACACGACATCTTCCAGCACGACCTCGATGAGGCCTGGCAATGGTCAGTGAGGGTGGCACTGCTATTCAATGTAGACAGGTGTCTCGTTGTCCACATCCGCCATCGACACGCCCACATCTACAAGCTTTTGCAGCATCGTCTGCAAAACAAGCTGTCAAGAACGTGACCTATCTGTGCTAACAAATGACTAAGTCAGTTGTTCCAGAGATTCAGGTTCTGCTTCAAATAGTGGAAACCAGCGTGTTGCTCTGTTGCGGATGGCATTCGGAATTTTGGTTCTGTCCATCTTCTCTTTGTTGTTTAAAGAATGAGTGTGTCCCTAAGACGAATACGCAGTCCATTCCTGCAGCCCTCGAAATCCCCAATATCGCGCAACGGAATTTGTCAAATGCTTGCGTAACCTTCCGTACTAGCATCGGTTACGCACACTAGGAGTGTTTAGTGAACGGCACTCCGCTGCACAAAACGACTATCAAAGCAGTTTCAGTAATAACACACTGTTAAGCAGTCAGAAACAAGTTCACAGAGGAACCTGAAGCTCGTTTTATTATCTATCAGGACCAAGGATTATTTCATCCCCACGTGGTTATATTATAACCTGTCGTCCTCTTGGATACTCTAAGAACAAACTGTAGCCCTGCACCCCGTCTTCATAATGTATAACACCGTGGTTACATTAAAGCCTTATTCAAATATAACTTGTGGCCCCTAAACACGGAAATCCCATAATTAGACAATTTCACATTATACATGTAATAAAGATTTCTGGTTTTCTTCCATAAAAAGTCTCAATCTTCCACTGGTTTCATAACACACGATACACTCTAGTTATATGTGCTGTTGTTTTTATACAGTATATCCTAGCAGTGAGTTGCAGTATCCGCATTTGTAAGAGGAACAATCCGAAGGTCCCTCACCAATATCGCTTCGTTTGTGTCAAGAAGGGTTTCAGTAAAACACTGCTCGTGCTAGTTTCACATTTATGAAAGCACTGGACTTCCTCTTGACTTCAAAATCCAAGAGTTATAAGAAGTAATGCAACAAAATAGACGAAGTTAATGGGATTAACATGGTAGATTTGCAAGGCTTTACTTAGTCCTGAATCATGGAATGCGTGTTACTGAAACGCGTTAGGGCGTACGATTCATCTGCAAAGTTGGTGTGCACTTGTGTCAATGATTTTGCTGCCACACAAACCTGCCGACTTCTATCGTTAAGTGGTTCGAAATGGTCAACCATAGGACAAGGTCTATATCACCCAAGTCGAAAGTTAACAGGCACTTTAAGAAAAAGCAAATCATAACTATTCAGCTTTTTACTGCTTGTAAGGAAAAGCATTTCTCCGGTATTGTGTTGGCTTCCTGAGTAGCGACTTAATCCTAGGGGATCGGAGACATCCGCTATGAACAACGTCTTGCTGTGAGCGTTCGCAACCCCCTTTCACGTTTGTTTAAATTCGAGTGATGCATACGACAAGGATTTGTAGCACCGCCTCGCCGATCCTTGGTCTTCATAATTGATCCAGTGTAGGTTAACGCATCAAATGTCCAGCACCTATCCGATGGCACCGTGACAAAATGGATGATTAACTAGTCTGATGAACACAGGAGGCTAAAGCATGTCGTTGGCGCGGATTCAAACTGCGCAGTCCAATTAAGTTGCCGACACATTACAAAAGTCCCGAGGTATTCCAGGCTATTATTATAATACATAAAATCCAGTTTTATAATCCAAATGGCAGCATCAATCCAGGAACGCAAATTTTGGGTTATCATGCAGGCTAGGTGCTATACACAGATTGAGTTAAAGTAGAAAAGTTTAACAAGAAACTCCGATCCCATTTGCGAAGGAGTTATGTTTGGCGCATTCAATATGTTAACGGGACAGCCACCCATATCCTAGCAGCCGGAACAGTTGACTATGACGGACTCCGAAGTTTATTTGTAGACCAACCAACACTGCCATTGAGAACGGTCTACCTTGAAGCGCGCCAGTGAGCGATAAGCCATTCCATAAGTAAGCATTGATTCGACCCCATCGTTTTACTTGCTTATGCTGCTTGCCGAGTAAGCAATACACTTTCGCCTAAGGCCTTTGTCTTCTAATCTGGAAAGTCGGCAGGTCAGCTTGTGTGGTAGCAGCAGGTTATCTGTCTTGTCAGCGGAAATCACAACACACCTGACACTTGATTATTATTGTTATGTGTGCACCCAATCGAATTTGCTATTCGAACAAAGTGATGGCGGAAGAACTGTGACTTCACTGCGCTGAAGACGGTACAACGCCGGAAGTTAAAGAAATTCAAATTGATCTGTCCTACTCCCTGCTTATAAAGACCATGGAGGTTTGCGTCACGTTGCAAACAAAAGCAACTGTAGTTTTACCACACGGAACCCTTCCATTCATTTGCATCCTCTTTGACAGAAGCTAAGTTGCAGTACAAAACTGTAAAATAATTGAATAAGAAAAATAGTTCAGTCTTCTATAATATGAATGGCATTACGTATGTCTTTGAGGTTGCTAACTTTGAAATACTTCTTGGAACTCGCTCGTTTCTCCTTCATTGCTAATAATTTTAAGAGTTGGACCAATCTGGCACTTGGTTTGTTGCAGTTACTAACTTAAACCAATGAACTAGAAGAAACCTCGCAAAGCGGTATCGCCATCTTCCTCCATTACTCTCATTCAAAACAAGTAGAGAATATCAGAAGACAGAACGAGAGTAGCTGCTTCCCTATGAAAACGCCGGGTATAGTGAACGCTAGACCTTTATGATATGACATGGCGCGGTTCCTAAGTCGGATACTATCCAGGATATGTGATAAAATAATAACCTAGCGCTAACCCAAATGCCAGTTCTTTTGTACAAATATTCCAAGCACGACGCTATTATTATTGTTTCGCTTTTACTTTTTTACCCAAGGTCTGTAATTCACTGTCAAATACGCGCCTACTTTTCTCTTATGGCAGAGTAAAATAGAGCAATGCTTCTTTTTTTGTAAATTCACGACATCCGGTATAAGCCTGCCAAATAAAATGTTTTCCGCTAATCTAACCAATATGGCAAGTGTCGATTAACTGTCTTACTGAATGGTGTCTTTGAATGGCGTTCGCCCACTTACCAACCACTGGTATTGATCCCGTTTTGTTCAGCACGGACATCAGTACAACATCGTTTTTGTTCCCAACAGATTAGAGCAATCCATTTTTTTCTCTGGCTGAGAACTGCTGTCATGCACTGGACCTAATGACATTAACAGAACCCTGGTCCAAAATCGATTTTCTCGTCGTGATGCTTTACAAATCGCGTTGGATGTCAGCGCAACCGATCTGCAAAGCAGTTGGTGTCGTTCGGGCAAGATGCGATGGATAAGGTTGGAAAGGGACATGTTTATTCCAAGGTCTAGTTGACGGCTGAATGCAGGAAACACAGAATAACATGAGGAACTTACGTAATCAGGTACAAATGGTTAGGTATCAGCTTGTGCTATTCCGGTAAATTGATTGCGCAGTTAGTTGTGACACGTGACTGCACCGACATCAGTAATTGCAATCACTATAAATGAATAATCAGGGCAGCACCATCGTGGTTAATTACACTGCATTTTAACTTTCTTCAGTACGGTCTCAAGGCCCCGGGAATTTTAGGCACCTGAAGGTTAAAGACGCGAAGCCTGAGATAACGAACTCATGAGAAATTCATGTAGAATATATGAACGTCACCGGTGTGCAATTGTCAATATTTACCGCTAGAGAGGTTACATATTCGAACTTGTGAGGACGCATGGATTATAACGCAATTCGATATAAATGCACACAGATAAATATTTCCACAGACTGTAAGTACGTTGACATTCCGCCTTGAGCTCAATTTCTCAATGAATACACACTGCCACGGGATCTCGTGGGGTTGGACTTAGTGGCTTCTTATACGGACTAACAAGTTTGGCCGCTGGTTGCTGAGCGACAGCGGGGCTGATGTCATGTGCTGTACAGTTACGAAATAGCACTAACTTCTCTCCACCGTAATACATGCCAGCGTTTTACAAATATAAGCTTCTTTACCATAGTATCAGCATGACGTTTGGCCTCCAGATACTCATAGAATTCTCAACTAGGTGGAACAGTTACTGCGTTATACATTTATAACAGTGACATCGACCGCTAGTTTAGCACTGTTGAATGTATTTATCCAACCTAGCTGGGTCTATCGGATCAATCACGTAAAAGTGGAAGGACAAATGTAGGTTTTACATTCATGAGTTCCGTTTGCAGCAGTTAACATGCGGTTGGATGACACCGGGCCAATTTGGCCTTGATCGTGGCTCCGTCATGGAAATACGCTTAACTAATTCAAAGTATTCTGTGCTCATAATTTTACGGGAACCATTTGTCTTAGGCTTCCACACTAAACCTGGTCTGCAACATCCATCAAGGGAATGGGCGAACACGACATCTTCCAGCACGACCTCGATGAGGCCTGGCAATGGTCAGTGAGGAACGCACTGCTATTCAATGTAGACAGGTGCCTCGTTGTCCACATCCGCCATCGACACGCCCACATCTACAAGCTTGTGCAGCATCGTCTGCAAACAAGCTGTCAAGAACGTGACCTATCTGTGCTAATAAATGACCAAGTCGGTTGTTCCACAGAGTCAGATTCTGCTTCAAATAGTGGAAACCAGCGTGTTGGTCTGTTGCGGATGGCATTCGGAAGTTTAGTTCTATCCATAGTCTCTTTGTTGTTTAAAGAATAAGTGTGTCCCTAAGTCGAATACGCAATCCATGCCTTCAGCCCTCGGAATCCCCAATATCGTGCAACGGAATTTGTCAACTGCTTGCGTAATCTTCCGTACTAACATCGACTGCACACACTAAGAGTGTTTAGTGGACTCTATCGACGGCTAAGATTAGGAAGCAGGTTAGTTTACCAAATACTGAGCGGTCCCAGCCACACATACCGCCAACAGTTGGAACTAAGTCCGAACGTAAACATCAGAGGTAATAACCGGAAACTGAGTCAAAAATAGAGTCGTCTAGATTGTAGACGGAATTACTTCTCCCTCCAGAGCTGCCAACCCTAGAACGCGTTTATAAACTCAGTTCAATGAACAATGAGCAATGAACATTGAACAATGATTTATCACGGGATAAAATCAAGTTCTTGACACGTCCCGTAGGATGGTTGCAGTGAATATGATGTAATCAAAATATGTCTGGTTCATCTACAGAACGTCTGCCGAGATGAATGCTTTGATGATAAACATCAGTGTAAACTAAATAATTATCGAGTGTAAACGTTCAAAAAGTCACTTGGGTGCAGTGATCGTTGAGGTAAGGTGTGAGAAAAATAAAAATATGGTGGCTCACTTGGGTCCTTTTGATACATAAATCCTGTTGAAAAGCATGTTTGACGTAATCCACAATAGAGAAGTTTAGGTAACAAAATGCGTGGAGCTAAAATTAACATCTAATTATTTTTTGAAAACGTCCAAGGTATGTGCGGATCCAACTGAGTCTGGGAGTGCGTTCCAGGGTTGGCAAACCTGAAGGAAACAGTAATTACGTCGGCACTCTAGACGACTATATTGTTCCCTCAACGTTAAGCAGTTACCGCTGAGCTGCGTGTTGTGGCTAAGTTTCAGCAAATGGCGGCATACGTGGTTGGGGTCACTCAATATCTGATACGCTAATATGAGATCCACGAGCAGCCTTCGATAACGTCCGCTGAAAATTCGCAGCAACTTCAGCCTTCGGTGGTAAGAGTGATGGCGCAGGCCCTTTACCCTTTTTGTTGCTTTTCGTTGTGGTGCCTCTATCGCTTCTAGGTCGCGCTTCAACCAAGGTTGCCAAGCTTGGATAGCGTATTCAACATGCGGGCATACGTAGGAATTATGCATCACTGGGAAGATTGTGGGTCAAATCTCCCGAATGCTCTTCGCAGCATGCCGAAGTGCTGGTTGCCTCTTTTCGTAGCTACTTCAGCCTGTTTTGAACAGTTGAGGTCGCTCTGTACGATCACACCAATGTCAAGTTTCTGGGAGCTATTCTGCAATCCGTTTGTAACAAGAAAATAGGTTTAGTTACGTCTATGGTGTACTTGTACAACGCGACATTTGTCTACGTTGCACGGTAGGGCGTTTTGAATTGGCCAGTTCGATACGGTGTTAAGATCGCACTGGAGCCGTTCATGGTCGTCCGGTCCTCTGATCCTTTGCCATATCTTGATATCCTCTGCGAAAAATAGGAAATCGGAAGTAAATGATCTCGCCAAATCGTTAACGAAAACCAAGAATAGACGAGGTCCAAGAACCGAGCCTTGTGGTACTCCTGGCACCACATCGATTGCATCAGAAAATGATTCTCGGACTCTCACCACTAGCTGTCGTTCTTGTAGAAAATTGCTAATCCAACTCAGGATTGGGTCACCAATGTCGTAATTCCAAAAATTCTGAAGGAGAATGTGATGGTCTAAGCGATCAAACGCTTTTGAAACGTCAAGGTAGATGACATCGACTCTTACTCCATCATCAACAACTTCAGTCCAGCTATTACGTGCAATTAATAGGTTAGTATTACACGCATTCCCGGTCCGCTGCTCTACCACTGAGCTACGGAGGGTACCATGGTACCAGCCGCATGAAAGCCTTGGCACGCAGTTTTGTTGACTGGCCAGAAATGGATTCGGAAAATGAAAAATGCTGCCAACAGTGCGAATCTTGTCAACTTGCAACGAAGGCCCCTCCCAAGTGTCAGTGGCAACCTTGGCCTAAAGCAGAGAAACCGTGGCAACGAATAATGAATATTGAGCATAAGCAGCAAGCAGAGTTTGATTTATGTAGCTGCATCAATCGTTGCTTATAGACAAACACCCGTTATATTGTGTATCGTTCAAGTGACTTCTTAAATTCCGGCACCGACTTTGCCTCAACTATGTACTGCGGCAGGTCGTTCCATACATTCACCATCAACAACCAACCAACAACTAACCAACTAACCAACATAGTTGGTTAGCGACCCGCTTCAAATCCGGTACGACAAGCTTATACCGGGGTCCTCGTGTGCTGCTTGGTGTGCACAGATGTAGCAGCGGTCTCAGCATTGAGTAATCACCCAAATGCTGTATCCGGTGCGTCATGATGGGGTCAACCCTCATTCGACGATAAGCTAGGGTTTACGGCCCTAGTTTCTTACACCGGTCACAATACGGTACACGTCGTATGTTGGGAATCAGCCTGGTGGCTACATGCTGCACTCGCTCAAGCTTCTCTACCTCGCCCGGGTAATGGGACTATACGCCGGAGAGCCGTACTCTAGCATTGGTCGTATCATTGAAACGAAGAAGCGAGTGGCAATCTCTACGGACCAAGTGCTGAAGCTGCGCCTGAGGGCCCAAAGCATCCGAAGGCTGTTTTGGTTCAGCCTATTCGTGTGGTCCATGGACTTTAGGTCGTATCGTGAGAGCGCACCGAGGTCGCGCACGAAAGGCGCGGAATGCAACGGTTGACCAGCCATCGTGCATATTCGACAGTACTCACATTTATCCAGCCTCGAATACAGTTAGACTATGCAAGACCAATCAATGGCCAATCCTATCTCGTTTTGGTCGACTCATTCACCAAGTGGTCTGATGTGATTCCTTTAAACAATCCGACTGCCCAGCACACTGTCAGCAAGCTGGAAAGGTGTTCCGCTATTTCGGCATGCCAGAGGTGTTAGTGACAGACAATGGAACACAATTTACCTCGACTTCTTTTCGCGAGTGGTGCAAGGAAAAGGGAATTCAGCAGATGTCCTTACCACCATATCATCCGCAATCAAACGGACAGGCGGAAAGTTTCGTGGAAACGTTCAACCGTGCACTCTGTAAAGCAGGGCAAATAAGGGCTTCACAGGATGCAATTCAATATTTCCTATGCATGTATCGGAACGCTCCGAATCCAAACTCCCCTGATGGGAAATCCCCCACAGAATTGCTGTTTGGAAGAAGGATCCGGACGTTGTTCGATAATCTTTTACCAAAGAGAATAGAAAAACACGACAGTAGTCATTTGGAGGAAGATGGCAAAGCCAGGCTCCGTAACTTCAATGTCGGTGACATGGTTTAAAGTCCGGGATTTTCGAATGCCGAGGGGGTGGTCGAGCGGAAATATTCTCGGCAGGAAAGGCAGAGTTATCTACGAGGTAACGGTTGGATGTGAGAGGTGGATTAGGCACATCAATCGGTTGAGACCGAACCATGGCAAAACCATAGGTCCCCACGAACCACCAGCCTTGCATCGGGAAATTCTACTAGACACGTTCGGGCTGGAAGTTTAGGACCAGCAACCCGGTGAAACAAAACAAATGCCGCAGAAATCAGATGCACAATGCAGGCCGGCGCGGAGGCGGAGAAGACCACAACAGCTGCAAATCGATCCCAGGGCGAAAAGCTACGAGCACAATCAGGTCCGAATGGTGTGCAAACTGACTCAATTCAGAAAGGGGGGTGACAGCTGGGCGAGAAAGCTGATTGCCAACGCACGCGTGTTTGCCATAAATCGTGCTTGGAAAAGACCCTGCGAGCGTGTTACCAGGGCCCAACCGAAAGCTGATGAAATCGTGCATCAGACAACAGGCGTGTTGCCAAGGCATGACTAGAAGCTGATGAAATCACGCGTCAGGCATCACGTGCGTTGCCATGCACCGGGTAGGCGGACGAAGACTGGAGTGCCCGACGGTTGGTGAGACAGATATATAAGTACGAGCATTCTCTGTCCTAATACAACTCTGGTCTTCTGAGTCTTCTTCTGTCTTCCTTCCTGTCGGAATTTCCAAGGCGTCAAACAGAGCACGCGTAAGGGCGCAGATTTAGCAGCAGGCGTGAAGCAACCTGTCGATTGCGGGCGTAGCCTTATCACACTACCGTATCAAAATACCTTGTACACAAGACTCCATCGAGCATCTTCAAAAGTACATCAGACATTTGAACTGTTGCTTCGCTACCATCCAACCGTAACGTTCTAGGGAATGGAGAATAATAAGAGTGAGAGAAGGGGCTTACCTGAATACCTTATTGTTTTAAACAAACATTCAGCGTCAAGGCTACTACACCTTGTCAATAGCATACTGTCACATGTAGCTGGCTATCGTGTAAAGATAAGGCGACATCGGCGAGACCGCTTCCTTGCGACTTTCACTGCCGCGCGCAATAATCAGCCATTATCCCGTAGATAACGCAGCACCAAACACATGTTAAAAGTGCAGTCCGATTAGGAGACAGCAGTAATTGCGCAACTGGTGTCGACTGCGAGCCATGTTATGTAAAAGCTCCAGCCAATCATAAAGTGAATAAAATGAGTTGCTCTAGCCTGGAAGGCGAAACGGACTGACAGCACCAAGTTTGGTCGTCAGTAACTTCATTTCCCGCTTCCAAGTTATAAATAACTAAATAAATAAATAAATATTTATTCTCGACTATGCGAGGCACGCCAATTGAGGCATGATCAGGTATGTACAGCTGTACAGAAATTTTATGGGAACTGTAGTGACAGTAGAAAATTGTTCATATGTCCATGCTTGGAACTGTGCGATGGTGAACATGCGAAAGAACGATTTGGTTGTAGTGGGATCGGGATCCATTTGTTTGGACATAATCGATCTGCCATATATCGCAGTCATACCTCGAGTAATAATAGATAAAGAATCCTGAGTGATCCGTTGGAAGATAATTGAAGAGCAAGCTATCCAGTATGATGATTCTAATTGAGCTGCCAGTGTGAAGTTATGGGCTGTGACTTTATTCGGTGGCGAGTCACATTCGCCACGTTGCGGTGTTGTTAAACGGACATTTGTGGCTTTTTATAGGGAGAACGCTTGCCAGGCACAAACCCACCACGTCCTGAAACACTGCCGCCAATCCATTGAATGGCAAGTTGTAACTGGCTATGTTTCTTGTTGAACGTTCTTTTGCTCCGTTATTCGCAGTCAAGTTGCGTCCCATTTTTCTGCTGACTGATGCGCTATGCGAGTAGCCATTGTGTGCCTGGGTCCACTCCTGTTCCAGATCGGTAGGTCAGGAACTAAGCATTCTTTCTGGATATGTTGTGTTGATCATCTGCAGAACCACGTGAAGCCTCGAAGAATATGCGTTGAAATATGTTGAAGTCTTGGAGGACAGGTTAGGTTCCGAAGAAAGAATCGCAGATCCCCCGGGGTATGTAGTGAAATTGATTAGAGATAGGGGAAACCACGGCCATTTGAGCGGTCAAAGCGGATTGAAGAGCTTAGAATGACCGATTGTTCAAGCTTTGTTTTGGCAGGAGAATGTGCCTTCCGTAGTCGAAAGTCCTCCAGTCAAGAGATATGTGGAAGAGGTATTGTTAGGTTAATTGGACTTAGTGGTTCATGCCGCGGAAGAATTGTATCAGTGCAAGATATTGATTGATTTGTCCGGTTAGTAAGTTGTAAAAAATTGATAATTCTGCGCTCATGTCCAGGTAGAGGAAGTGTGTGCCTTGTATTGTTGTCGAAACGGAGGACAATTCCTTGGGTGCGTGTCGCCGTACCTGTGACAGACTCGGGAGAAAAAGGCAACGAACAGAGACAGCCACACAGACAGAAGAAAGGAATGCATCTGGAATGCAGTCAATCAATTGCGGCGATGCCTGAACTATTGTACCCCTATGCATGTAATTGTTATTGAAATATCGCATATACACGTATATCATAAGTGGCGAAATACGACGAGAATCGAGCGGAACACGGATTAGTAAAGAATGAAAGATTGAAAATGAAGCAGGAGTGTTTGGGGAGGGGTCAGAAAGCAAAAGAGCGTTTAGATGAGACTGGATAAGTCAGCAAACTGAAGCTAGGTAGTCAGATTAAAGTGGGGATAACAGTAGTGAATGTCGCGAGAAAGTAAATTTGCGGGATTACAGAGGCTATATAAAAAGCCCGTTAGCATATCAAACGAAGCTCTCAGGCTGAGGGACAGGGTGTGTTGTGACTGCACAGCCTAGAACACTTGCGTCTCTGATTTCTGGAAACAGTCAGCAAATAGGAGACTGGTCAGACGAGGCTAGAGTGAAGCCAGGCCCGAAGTGTTATCCGTCCAATGGATAAAGGAAGGCAGACAGAGTGCGAAAATGAAAGAATGTAATCGTGAAGGAGACACTTAAGGGGAAGTGGAAGAGCCTACCAAAATCTCGAGGTGTTGCGAACAGAATTTTGGACCAGTCGATGGTTCAAAAGTATGGGCTCAGTATTCGGAAAGCAGGAGACCATGGAGATGGGATGAGGATATCGGCTCATGGAGAGAAAGCCGTATTATAAATGTCAGAAAGTTAACAGAGCGTCAACAGGATAGAAGTGTTAAAGATAAAAGCGGATATACTAGTGATGAATCATGAGCAGCAGTGCTCTGGAGGCGGGGGAGACAGAGCATTGCGTCTGCAGAGACTAGATCATTTAGAACTCAGACGTCCGAGAGAGGTCAGAAGGCAGGAGGCCGTACAGCCAGAACCAGATAAGTCAGGCTAGAGTGTGAAGAAAGGGCTCTATGGGTGAGAAGAGAAAGAAAAAGAAAGCCAACGATATGCTCCAGGTGCTGTGCGCAGACCGTTGGAGCTTCCGGTTTCTGTTCATTAAGGTCGCGGAAGTCGGAGGGTACGAGATCGTTGAGACGAGCCCAGAATGTCAGCTCGTAGGGTGAAAGTCGTATTAGTAAAGTATAAGTGCTGACAGAGAGCATCAACAGAAATGGACATGTTAAGAAAAAAAAGGGGACATGATAATAAGGTTCAATCATGACCAGCGGTGGTCTTGCGGTGAGGGTAACAGACTTTCGTCGGCAGAGTCTAGATCATTAGATCACAGAAGTCCGAGCGATGTCAGAAGACAGGAGAGCGTACAGTCAAACCCGGGTAAGTCAGCAAGCTGAAGCTAGGCCTCCAAAGTAAGGTGCGAATAAGTAATGAGTGTCATCAGAAAGCAGTTTGGGAAGCAAGTGGCTATATGAAAAGGCGGTTGCATGCCGAGGAACGGTCTCAGGATAAGGGGGACAGAGCACCAGGACAACAGAGCCTAGATCGTTAACGTTTGGAATGTAAGGAAGTAGTCAGAAAGCAGGAGGCTGGTCGGACGCCGCTAGAGTAGTGCCAGATCCGGAGAGTTGCCTGACCAGTGGAAAAAGGAATGCAAACAAAATGAGAAAAGGAAAAGTTTTCATTGATGAGTGGAAAAGTCAGCGATATTCCCGACGTGGTATGAACAGACCATTGGGTCTGCCGACCCCTGATTATTAGGGTCACAGAAGTCGGAAGGTGGGTCGTTCAGACCAGACTAGAAAGTCGACTCATAAGGAGAAAGGCGTAATAGTAAGCTATGCATTTTGTCGGATCGAATCGGCAGAAATGGACACGTTATGGATGAGAGGGGACATGATGATAGCGATTAGTCACGACCAGCAACGTTCTTGAGGTGAGGGTAACAAAGCGTTGCGTCGGCAGTGACAAGAACAGTGAGGTCGCAGAAGCCCGAGAGAGGTCAGAAAAAAGGAGACCATTCCGCCTATCGCTGATCAAACGGGTCACAGCAGTCAAAAACAAAGAGACCACTGAGACGGAAAAGCAGACTGATAAGTCTGCCCATCCCTGGTCATTCAGGTCACAATAGTCAGAAACAAAGAGACCATTGAGACGAGATTAGAAAATCAGCTCAAAGGGTGATAACCGTAGAGTAGACCGATAAGTCTGCCTATCTCTGATCAATAGGGTCACAATAGTCGGAAGCAAAGACAGCAAGCCGTTAAATATAGATACACGTACTATAGGAGAGCATCGGCAGAATACGCATGTTCAGGAAGAAGGCGTACATAGCAATAAAGATTAAACAGGGCCAACTGTGCATTTCAGTTGCGGGATACAGTACGTTACGAAGGCAGAGCCTAAGCCATTGAGATCTCAGAAGTCTGAGGTGGGTCAGAAAGCAGGAGACCGTTCAGACGAGTCCGGATAGGCCAGCAAGATGAAGCTAGGCCGCCAAATTAACTTGTGGATAGCAGAGATGAGTGTCATAAGAAAAGTAGCTTTCGGAACGAAAGTGGCTATATGATGAGCCATTTAGCATGCCAAGAAAAGGTCTGGAGATGAGGGGAACAGAGTGTTTGGAATGTAGAGCCTCGAGTGATAACGTCTCGGATGTCAGGGAGCAGGGAGAAAAATGAGACTGGTCAACCGAGGATAGATTAGAGCCAGGTCCGAAGAGAGTTACGTCTACTTGAAAAATTAATGCAAATAGAATGCGAAAAGGAAAATACTCTTCAGAAGAGGTCGAAAAGCTAACGATGTTCTCCGGGTTATGGGAGTAGACCGATAAGTCTGCCTATCCCTGATCAATAGGGTCACAGTATTCAAAAGCAATGAGACCACTGAAACGGAAAAGCAGACTGATAAGTCTGCCCATCCCTGGTCATTCAGGTCACAATATTCAGAAACAAAGATACCGCCTAAAGGCTTGCAACACCATTCATCTGGCAGAAAGAAACGATGCCGTCCTCGGTAAGCGGTCACCGGACGTACGGACGTGCTCAAGCCAACGCAACTTCAGTACCATCTGTGTTTCCAAGTGACTAGCATAGTTATCACTGCCTAGTACTCGCCTACGCACATCATATTCGTGGACGCGCTGTTGCTACGCGACTCCAGCAATACTCCGCAGACAGCGGTGATCAGACTTGGAGGCGCTTCAGATCTTCAGACCGAAAAGACTGCTCTCACTGTGGCCTTGTAAACATAGCCTTTTAGACCGAGAGGAATTCCTTTCTGTCGCCAAATACGTCGCTGACGCCAAAAGACAGTTCCGGATTTTGTAATACATTAGCTGACTTCCGTGATGATGCAGCTGCCAAGGTAAGTGATTTGATAAACTACTGCCACCTCCTCGCAATTAAGAATCAAGGGGTCATCAGCTAGCTGTTGCTCCTACAGAAACGTTTTGCACTCTGGTGCAAGGCGCATACGAACCAATGAGGCCACTGGAGAGGTTATTCAGGGTTGATTGGGGCGCCCCAGTATTGTTAAACGGTAAGACAATATCGTCCTCATAATCAAAAGTACCAGGAAGCACCACGACGACTGCATATGCGATTCCGCGAGGGAACACTCCACGGCAAAATTAAACGGAAATGGCGAAGCTGGACGACCTTGACGGGCGCCACTTTTTGTCGGAAAGACATTCGTCAAGTCGCAGTAGACGCTGACGCGCCCTGTGGTGTTCTAGTATAGCGTACGCAAAATCTTCACATATTTCATGAGAAAACATTTCCGCGCAAGCATATCGAACAGAATACATCGACCGACTGAGTCGAACGCACACTTGAAATCGAGGAACACCGCTATTGTCGGTCTGCAGTATGCGTGGCGCTGCAATACCACCTGACGCATATATATATATATATATATATATATATATATATATATATATATATATATATATACATGGTTGGCGGCATCCGGTTTCGGGTTTGCCTGTCACTGTGGCAAGCCACAGGACGCCTGCGCCTACAGAGGGACCATGGATGGCTTGCGCTGCACCACCCACAGCTCCAACCACACACCACATATCCAGTATAAACCCGAAGGAATAAGACCGGGAGGCATGTGGATGGGAGCCACGTTTCATCAACGGAGAAGGCCCACACTCCTTCACAGGCAAACACAAGCACACAGCATTTGGGGAATCAAGCGCACACAAAGCTGTGGCTGGACCGTAGTCCGCTACACACTGAGTGCATGGAATCACTCTTCGAGCCTAACACGGCCACAAGGACCGTGCACCCCGTCCCCTCCAGCAACGACCAACTGTCGCCTGGAGCCAGTATGGACGACGTAGTGGGTAATAGACAGGTAGGCACCTTGTCAACATGCACATCAAGCGCAGCCACACCGGGGATATCAAACAACAGCCAATCACTTGAGAGAGAGAGAGAGAAAGAAAAAGAGAAAAACTCGATTAATGCATAAGGAAACGGTGACATAAACCTTAATTAAATAGCATACGTAATAAGTTGTTTACAAACAAATCCTAGCTAAGTGCACGAGGTCAGGAAGTATAGTTCACGGTATGCCACGAACACAAAAATGTTATGGAAATCGAATACAATTGGCTGAAGCGATGTGTGCAAGTTAATGGAGTAGAGTACAGGGAGATATTTATATGAGAAAGAAAAGCATTAAGGTAAAAACTGTAAACCCACCACCTGAAATAAGGAGACTTAGCATGCAAGCACGCGGTTAGTAAAACGAATTCAGCGTGCCTACAGACGCTGCGCCGGCTCGTCGTAATTCTCTGCAGGACCCGTCGTCGCTTCTGTAGTGGCCCCAAATGGCACAGCGCATGGCCCACTAGACATGTATATGAGAAAGAAAGGCATTGGGAGAGGACCGAAAACCCACCACCTGAAATAAAGAGACTTAGCATGCAAGCATGCGGTTATTAAATCGAATTCAGCGTGCCTACAAACGCTGCGCCGGTGCTGCCTACGTTCACTGCGGGACCCGTCGTCGCTTCGGCAGTGGTCCCGAGTGACCTCTCTCATGGCTCACTAGGCCTGCTTGACTAAGGCACTCGCGACCGCATGTTCTACAGCACCATGCACTCGATGTCGATGGAGTACAATTCATCGGTGCTTGCCGCTTCCGCAACTGCCGCTTCTTTTCTGCATGCATGAGGGATTTCTCCCGCACCTCAGCAACTGCCTTCATGATTAGATCGCGCCATGCACGCCGATCAAGCGCCTTCGATTCCCATGATCTGCAATCAAGATTAGAACGTGTGAGGCTCATTTTAATCATGTCCTGGTAACGTAACTTGGGTTTCTCCACGTGCCGCTTCCCAATACTCAGCTGACCGTATAAGAGTTGTTTCGGTATCCGCGTCGAATCCATACGGCTCACATGACCGAGCCATCTCAGGTGTCTCAATAAAAGTATGCAGTCCACTGCATACATCCCACTTCGGCTTAACACTTCCGTGTCTGCAACTCTGGCGCCCCAGCCGATCCGCAAAATTCGTCGCAGACACTGCTGATGGAACCGCTCGAGATATCGCACATCCCGACGGTACATCGTCCACGTTCACTGCCGTATAGAAGAACGGACAGTACCATGGATTTGTACACCATCATCTCCGTGCCAATGCTAAGCTGATGGTTGTTCCACACTCGGTACTCAAGCTTCCCGAATGCCGCTGCCGCCTTCGACACGCGAATACGCAACTCAACGTGTAGCTGCTGATCAGTCGATATCACACTCCCAAGGTAGCAAAAGCGGGAGGCGGTTTCCAATACTTCAGCACCAATGCTGACTTGCGGCAATATTGAAGATTGCACCTCCGGTGAAGGCTGAAAGAGACAGACAGTTTTGCTTGTGTTGATGGTGAGCCCGAATTTGGCCGCTGTCGAAGCCAGAGCACTAGTCATGTGCTGCAACTCATCCGCGTTGTGTGAAAACAACGCACAGTCGTCAGCAAACAGCAACATACGGATAGTTGTCTCACAGACTAGAGTTCTCGCACCGAAACGACGGATGTTCAGCAACCCACCAACAATACGGTGCTCCACACGAACACCGTAAGCACAAGCCGCATCAAAAGCACAAGACAACATTGCATGAAGATTTATATAAAACTTTGCAGGAGCTAAGAAACAGCCTTGCTTCACACCAGAGACAACTGCAAAGTCATCAGAGGTCTCTCCACTCAGCTGCACCCTCGCTCGCATACCACTGTGCAGACATTCAATTAAACTTACAAACTTACGCGGGCAACCAAACTTACCCAACACCAGCCACAGTGCCTCGCGGTTCACCGTATCAAATGCCTTGGTGAAATCAACAAAAAGTGAGTACAAAGGCTGGTGTCGTTCTCTGCACTTCTCTTGCAACTGACGAGCCGCAAACACCATATCTATAGTGCTGCGACCCGAACGAAATCCACATTGCTCTTCCGCCACGTTTGGTTCCACAATCTGACTGACGAGGCGATTGAGCAGGATTCGGGCAATCACCTTGCCCACACAACTCAGCAAGTTGATGCCACGATAATTCGTGCAACATTGCTTGCTACCTTTACCCTTGTACAGTGGTAGCACAAGGGCATCCTTCAGCTCAGCAGGCACCTCCTCCTCAATCCACACGCGTTGCACCAAGTGGTGCAGAGCAGTCAACAACGCGGGTCCACCGTGTTTCAATACTTCAGGTAGGATCCCGTCACCTCCGGCACATTTGCCGTTTCGCAGCTGAGCAAGTGCTCTCTGCGTCTCACCCAGTCTCGGCGTATCCGCCAGATCCGCCTTCACATCGTGCTGCTTCAGGCCATTCAATGTAGGCCAGCCGATCTCTGAACGGTTGTTCAAGAGACAGTCAAAGTGTTTCCGCCAGATCTGCATTTTGTCTGCAGTCTGGGTGCAGGTAGCGCCTAAACTACCATCGATCAGTGTCCTCAGCGGCTCCAATCTCGGTCCATACACCGCCTTCAAGGAGTCATAGAATTCCTTGTGTTGACGGCGTTCGGCGTAGCATTCCATCTGCTTCGCCTTCTCCGTCCACCATACATTTTTAATGTGACGGAGCTCTCGGGTCAGTCGCCGTCGAAGTTTGTGAAACTGACTACTCTTCCCCAAGTCACTGGGGTCTGCAACATGTGCAGCAAATGCTGCATTCTTCTCCGACACCAATGCGCCAATCGTCACATTGTTGTCATCAAACCAATCAGGCCGCTTACAGTTTGCGCGCCCGATGGTCTCCTCCGCAGCAGCTGTCACCTGGTCGCGAATGTGGTGCCACAGGTCGCCCACTGTGGCTATACAGTCCACCTCACCACACAGGCGTGCAGCCATCGCCTTCTCCAGCTCAGTACGTTTCGCCACAGTACCGAGGGACAGAATGTTAAATTTACGCCGATTCACGGCGGGAGTACAATACATAGATTTACGAAAATATATGTACAGTTTGGTCCGAACCAATTTGTGATCAGTGCCACACTCAGCTCCACGCAGTACACGTGTCATGCGCACTTCACGCATATCACGCTGACGTACGATGACATAGTCGAGCAGGTGAGCGTGACCACTCCGTGGGTGCGTCCAAGTTGCTATATCACTCGCACTCAGTGCAAACCGAGTGTTCGTGATCGTCAGGCCGTGAGTGGCACACAGTGAGAGCAGCCTGTCACCGTTCGCATTCGCTGAACCAATGCCATGCGCACCGATAACATCTGTCCACGCTGATGCATCACGCCCAACGCGCGCGTTGAAATCACCCAGCAGAAATAGTCGGTCGCTCTTCGGCACAGACCGTATCACGGAGGATAGCTCAGTGTAGAACTGATCACGCGTGTCATCAGGATAACACATGGTCGGACCGTACGTGCTTATGAAAGTAGCAAACTTACCTCTTCCGAGTCGTAGGCGAACAGTCATCAGCCGCGCGCTGATGCCCGTTGGTTCACCCACCAGCTGGCCATTCAGGCGGTCGGATATTGCAAATCCGACCCCATGATCACGTGGTGCTGAGGCGGCGTTCCCCACCCAGTAGAATGTGTAGCCAGCACCTGCTTCATGTAACTTACCTTGCTCAGCTAGCCGAGTTTCACTGAGCGCCGCAATATCGATGTGGTAGCGCGCCAGCTCCATTGCGACCAGTGCAGTGCGTCGCTCCGGGCGCTCGCTGGAGTTCCGGTCCAGTAGTGTGCGCACGTTCCAGCACCCGATGCTGAGTGCTTTGCGTGCAGGCATACGATTGCATTGGTGAGCAATCGCACGCGAGGTGGTCGTTGTGCTTCGGAGGTTTGCTTGAGGGACTCCACCCGGAGCCTTTGGCTCAATAGCCTGACCCACAAGGCAGTGGGTGGTTTGGAGATTTGCTTGAGGGACTCCACCCGGAGCCTTTGGCTCAATAGCCTGACCCACAAGGCAGTGGAGAGCAGATCCAGCTCGGGAATGTGATTACAGAGACAGATTGGGATCTGCTTGACGGCCGTCACACGCAGCCTTTGAGGTTCTGGAACAGTTATCATACGTTTTGCGACCGTAATTGGATACGCACCTGCGACCACGGCCAGACGCAGGTGGGCTTTTGGCGGGTTTGCACCAATTTGACCAGGGGCTGCCTGGCTTGAGGCGGGCAGTAGCAAACCATTGAACACCCGGAGGTGTCCTCCCACCGTCAGAGACAATGCGTGGCATTCGTGCTCTACGCCAATCGAGCATTGAGAATATCACCCGTAACCTGTTGTCTCCCATGGCTAGGTTTTACGGGAAGTGGGCCATCGACCACTTCCTAACCTCCGGAGAGGATGGACTAGGATACTGCCAGGGCGCCCAATCCTGACAGGAGGACGACTCGGGTCCTCAGCCAAAGCCTTCGATTAAATGAACACCCGAAAGGCAGCGGGTCTAGCACATGGTCAGTTAGCTGACTCATGCGGATTGGTGTCCTGGATCTTAGCAGGGAGAAGGGCGAAACTCAACTCCCACCCAGCGGTCGCCACGTGGAGGCGCCCAGGACACGAGACTATGGCGCAGCACTAGCAGCAGTGGGTAGACCATCTGTCAGGATCTAGCCTCCACCAGCCTCAGCGCACCATAGGCTCTCCCGCCAGATATATATATATATATATATATATATATATATATATATATATATATATATATAAACCAACTTACACTTAAACTAGGTCTTTTTAAGCTGGATACATTTCATTCCACTTTATTTGGTTTGTTCTGCCTACCTGAATAATGTTCTATTAACTGGCCACGTGGCTTACGCTAATTGCGCTTATCTTCGGTAACTGTTGCGTTTGTAGCATTTTTAGCTAACCTGTGGACCTTACTTACTCATCGCGGATTCGTTGCTAACCAGCTTAATTCATATGGTAATCTAGCGAATAGTTAGGCCCCCATATCTGTATGCATTATTGGATTTATTTTATTTCAGCTTGTCGTTTAAAGTGAATGGCTGTTGCTTGATATTACCTGTGTGGCTGCGCTTGATGTGCATGTTGACAAGGTGCCTACCTGTCTATTACCCACTACGTCGTCCATACTGGCTCCAGGCGACAGTTGGTCGTTGCTGGAGGGGACGGGGTGCACGGTCCTTGTGGCCGTGTTAGGCTCGAAGAGAGGTTCTGTGCACTCAGTGTGGAGCGGACTACGGTCCAGCCACCGGCTTGTGTGCGTTTGATTCCCCAAATACAGCGTGCTTGTGTTTGCCTGTGAAGGAGTGTGGGCCTTCTCCGTTGATGAAACGTGGCTCCCATCCACATGCCTCCCGGTCTTATTCCTTCGGGTTTATACTGGATATGTGGTGTGTGGTTGGAGCTGTGGGTGGTGCAGCACAAGCCATCCATGGTCCCTTTGTAGGCGCAGGCGTCCTGTGGCTGGCCACAGTGACAGTCAAATCCGAAACTGGATGCCGCCAACCATTACACGAATGCTTTTGAAGAAAGCCCTGTTATTCTGGGGTTATTAAATTGTGGCTTTCCAGCTATTGCATCAGCGCATCAGCGATGATTGATTCCATCACTTTGGATAGTAAGGGAAGTAGTGTTATTGGACGGTAGTTGGCAGGATCAATGCGGCTACCTCCTTTATGGATAGGAGGGAGGACCCCTCGCTTCCATACTAAGGGTATACGTTTCTCTTCTAAACATCACTGATAGAAAACAGCCAGTGCTTCTGCCAGATCACTAGCTACCGCCTGCGGAGCCTTTGGTCGGATGTTGTCTGCTCCGGAGGAACTGTGGATACGCAAGGATTGCAACTTCCTCAACACAGCTTCCGGAGTAAAGGTGATGTTTTCTAAACCAGATGGTGGAGTATTAGAAATGAGGAAAATATTTGGGCTCGTTACCCGCTGGAAAGTTTGGGAGTAATGAAGCCGTAAGAGATCAGCTGCTTCCATTGCAGATCGTGTGCACCCATCAGCCGTGAATAACGCTGGAACCCACCGCCTCACCTTACGAAGTCTGTTAACGTGCCTGTACAGGAGCTTGCGGTTAGTGCAGAATCGCTTCATTAACTTCTGCTGATGAGTGACCTTGTCTTCGCGGATCAGTTTCACACAGAAGTTACGATGTGTCACGTATACAGTCCAGGTTTCGGCATTCAAGCAGTCCTGGTGAACTCGCAATGCCAAATCCCTGCGGGACATAAATTTACGTGTCCTGCTCCTCAGAAATGACTTACGCCTGTTTTGGGGTTGGAAGGACTTCTGTTCTGATGCGTGCGATACCAGTGTGCTTAACATTCTTGTAAATGTTTCCCAGGCAACATCTGGGGGCATTAGGATACGAAAGTATCCTTACCAAGCTTAGACAACACATTGTAGTGCGTGACAATATGCACATTATCCTCCTCCTTTGCAGGATACTCCGCATAGCATATATACTCAAAGAGTAGAGTAACATGATCACTAAAACCCAGTGGTGTGCTTGTAACTATCCCGTCAACCATGAGTTCCTCGTTAGTTAGCACAAATCCAGTATCGACGGCTTGTTGGCAGTTCGAAATCTGTTAGGAGAAGTTACGTGGTTGTACAGAAGGTCGCTGGCAATTAGCTCTTGCAAGCAGGCTTTTTACTGCCTACCGTCGGTTGCCGGCGTTTCTATGTCGCACACGTTAAAGTCTCCAGCGATAAGAATGTGGGTGTAGTACGTGTTCAATGCAAACTGAAAAATGTGGTTCAGTTTGACGTCCATTTCCGACCTTGAGTTTGATGAGCGATCAAGCACGGCTATTAGACACATGTCCTTGGGCGTTTTTGTACATGCAAGATAGGGCTTTTGTTGTTAGGATTTCATTGATAGATGTCAACTTTGTGTTAGTTTTGAAGCCGGCAGTTAGGTGGCCGGACATAAACCGTTGTTTGGTTTATGCATTTCAGTCGTGTTGCATGGCATTATTGAGCGTTCCTGAACAGTCGTTTCACTCGTGTTGTGCTTTGTCCTGTTGTGTGCCGTGGGCGCTGTTGTGTCCGTCTCTCCGCAGGGCTGTGCAAGTAATTTGTTGCGTTTGCAAGTTCCATTGAGTTGCTTCCGACTTTTGGCCGTTCGCCTACTGCCTTTAGCCGGATCTCTGTTGGCAACCTAGCTCGAAACTTTAACCAGGTATCCAACAGAACTTGCGTCATTCCTTCGGAGTGTAGCATTACTTTCATTAGCCTTGGACCGCAGCCCTTGTAGTTAGGTGATGACGGGACTCTTGTCAGGGATTTTGCAATAACATTGACAAAAGAGAGTGTTTTGCAGAGGTAGCACAACTGCTCTCGGTCATGTTTTTGCACATCGTGATCAGAAGAATGCAGAAGCTCAGGAACACCATGAATAAATATTGCTTTCTTCCTATCCCTATTAGGAATGCCGCGTTGCTCAACCGCTTGTTTTGGGCGATCTTTCCAAGGTAGATCAAGTAATATGCGCACTCCGCTGGGTGAGTTGCGAAGACAAACTGCTGAGAACAGAACAGCCTCTGTCTCATCTGATGAGTCTAGTGTTGCTCGAACAATTCTAGGTTCACCATAGTGCACTGAGGTCGGTGAGGCGCTAAGCTTTGCAGCATTGCAGGCTCAACTCGAATACAAATCGCCTCGCAGATGGAACTCCACTGGTTGCGCTCGTCTTGCAACTTGCCTTTTATTGTGCCAGATTTGGATTGGGGAACATTGGTGCACACGAGAGTTGACGCAGCGTGGTTTTGTCTAGCGAATGTTGGCTTTATAGTTTGTGCCGGCAATTCGGGTTGTTTAGAGGGCACCACTGTAGTTGGCGATGAAAGTTGCGTTGCTCCACTTATGCTCCGTACTGAAGGTGGGCCTATGTGTGTGCTTCCCGATGTGTTTGTCGAGGCAATCGATGCATACGTTACCTGCTTGTTTTCTGCAGCGGATTTCCTTCGGCTCTGAGCTGTCGATGTCATGGCTCAATCTCCAAGTGTAACGTCCATGGTTGGAGAAGTAGAAGCAGGCATATTTGAGGCTCGCCCACTTATGGAAGTGAGCTGACCCAGTGGATTTAGGGTCACAGACGCTGCAGTGCGGTTGGAGAGTCTAGCTCTTTTCTTCGGTTCAAACCCAGAGCTTACTTTGGCCGGGTGAGGTCTTATCGTGGTCATATTTACCTCCGAGGGAGCGGTCTTAGTATTTACAAATTGAGCGATTATCTTAGTCATCCTGTCGCATTTTTTCATGAGCAAAGATAAACAGTTGACAACTGGAATGACTTGAAATTTTGAGCAAAACCAAATTGTGTCAACAACTTGGTTTGCCTCTCACTTCTTGGACAGATTTGCCTGCACATTGCGGACAGTACGATTTAAGGCAGCTAGGACAGGTTACACCCATCTTAAGGATTTTACTGCAATTGTCTGCGCAACGTGGGCGACGTTGAACCATTGGAATGCTAGTCGTCTTCTAATTGCTTACAGCAACGCCTATCTAAGCGCTCACCTTGATCAGTGTACTTTGTGCTAGGGATGACGCACGAATCGGTCAGAGTACGCACACGAATTGAGAGTTGTTCAACCGCACCAATTTCAGGCGGTATAGGTAGATGGAGGTCGTAACGCGCAGGCTGTCGGGTTCAGCGATTAATCGACTCGCAGTGGTACACACCCACCCACACAAAGCGGCAGTTTGTGTTGATCGGCCTGCTTTAAGCGACGATGCAGATGGAGCGCTGATAAGCGTCCCTAGAGCTGCTCAGTTGATGCGCGGATCAAAAAGGCTGTAACTTTGTTATGCTGCAACTTGCAAGATGGTTACAGCGTAGTTTGGGAGCCCTCAACTTCTTCTTCCGAATTAGACCAAAATCTTTTTCGGAAAACCGGTTTGATGTAGTTTCACCAGTGGAATTCGGCAACAATATACCGAAAACTGAAAACTTGAGCAAGAGTATAATCCACACAGGTTAAATCCAATAGTTGGGAAGCACTGAGTAGAGCTCGTCGAACTGGTTCGAACGAGCGCACGCACAATCTTGTGTAGGGAGTACTGGAGTGGCCACATAGGGCAAAGCGAGAGCCGAGTTAAAGTGCGGCCGCACGGTAGGGTGTCTGTACCCACACTTTATATATTTTCAGAAAACAATTGGATTTCGAATTGAATGCTCTACACTTTACTAACTGAAAGATGTTCTGCACATACGTGCTCTACCTAGGTTCATTGTAATTATGACTCAAAGTGACGCACGTAAATCTGCAAATAGGGTGAGACATCTGCTTGTTATCTTCAATAAGTGATAATCGAAACATCTTGTTTTTGTGTTTCGTCTGGTAATATTCACGCCCACAACCCTCCTTCTATACGTCATTAAAATATAGCTTCAGCGATGATCATTTTATTCTCTCCAGTTATGTTGTATTTCTTCTAGTACAAAGTTAAGAGACTGGTTAATCCTGTGGCTTTTTATCCGCATTTTTCCTTGTTCCATTAAATGTAAATGTGACAGGCAAATAAAAGTACGTAAGCCAAAGGGTATGGTTTAGAAATTCTGGAAATTTTGTATGATTGTTTGATGCAGTCTCACTAGAACCAGGCGCAGCCGGTGCCATTGTTTTAAAAAATATATGCATTACTTGACAATGGAAGATGCGAATACCATTACAAGTTTGTGATCCATAACAACACCAATAGAGAGAAACAGCCGTCTGGTGCTTTTCCGGACAGCTGGTCGACATATCTGAATTGTCGGCTGATTGCGACGAACAAAATACTCACCAACATCTTTCCATTCATAAGTAATACCAATTCGCCCGTACGGATTCCACAAAATGCTATGTCGATTCGTAGCTGCCGTAACCCGGAAGTCCTGACGCCGGAAGGCCGACCGCTGTCATCTGCATGGCAAATGCCTGCATGACAGTGGAGGATGCGTCGGGCTATATCGCATTTAGCTAACAAATCACGATAGTCAGATACCGTCCTCCATGGCGCAGTTGCATAAACTGCGGGCTAATTGGCAGGAGCCACTAGCAGTCATGGGTTCGATTCTCCGCAGAGGACCGAAGGATACGAACCACTGATGAGCCCCAACAGGGCGAAACGGCCGTCTGGTGCTTTTCCGGACAGCTGGTCGACATATCAGAATTGTCGGCTGACTGCAACGAATAAAAATACTCACCAAAATCCTTCCATTCATACGTTGCATTTGATTCTCGCAGAGGAAATAAACAGCATTACTATTAGAGAATGTCAAGGGGATTATAGTGTTTTTAGGAAGGACGTCGTAGGTTAGTAAGTCAAGCGTCAGCCGCATACCGAACACATGGCTAGCATACTCTTTCCTCATATTGAGACTCGTCTGTGTCACGCATGGCCGTATCCCACGGGATCCTGACCCATGACGCCAGGCCGAATATTACTCTGACCAACTGTGATACAGTGCGACTTAGTCTATTCTGTTGTGCAAGTAACCATCTGCGCATTGGATAGGGTCGTTCCTCAAATGCGGTTACGCGTCATTGTTTAGTCCCGATAGGACGAAATGAGGGCCTACTGTCCTGTAAATTACAAAAGATCTCTAGTTCCTATCACTTTTGCAAGAGCACGCCATTCCTGCACCAAGGAAACGATTGTATTTGAGCTGCAACGCAAATCCTCTATAAAAATTGGAAACGGATATCTTGCATAGTTCAATAGGGTACACGAACACGACCGCGATTATTGGGACGGAAGACTATACTAAGTCATCAAGAAGATGTTCATAAAGCAACCATTCAAAGGAGACAAAAATGACAGTAGATTCTGCTATCGCCTCCGTAAATTCATCTAAAAGTTTTGTTATGCTGCTGAACTTGTGCGTTTGCACTGATTTAGGAAGTTGCTGTTTAACTCTAACACGCGCAGGTCAGATTCCCAAATTAGCGCCTTACGCATTTACCTGTTTCACTCTAAAGGCCCTAGCCAGTATTTTGACCAAACTGTGAGGAGACTGTTCACAAACATCTTAGAGCATATTCCACGAAACCTAGTTGCAAAGGGTTTGAAACTGTCTGCCAGTTCAATCGCCCGACACATATTCTTTTCCCCTATGTACGAAAACCATTATTAAGCATTTAGGATGATCAACGGACAGAGCGCCGACTGCCTACTTTTTTCATAGAGGCTTCAGCAAGTAGGCGTCGAAAGTTCACTTTGTGTAAGCCGATGGAGTTTTGTCAGTCCCACGTTGACTTGGTGAGAATGGTGGCCACATTCCTCTAAACGGAATGCCAGCCAGCATCAGATGAAATTTGACCGCCTTCTATTCGCCAATGACATTACACTTAGACAATCTCGGTATACTAAGTTTTCATTCCATTAATTTTGGGGAACGGTGGACGAGAATACGGGAAATAGCTGAGTTCAGATTTATTTTGTATAAACGTTGTTCTTTCTTACCAGTTTAACGCTTGCGTTTTCGTTAGAAACTTGGCATCTAAGTCCCGTTCACGCAAAGTGTGCTTGGGTTAGGCTTTGTGTTCTGCCTGCCTGTTACCTACTTAGCAGTAGTCGTATAACTAAGGGGAGATCTCATCTTCAGTGATCACAGCTAACCCTCCAATATAAAAGTTTGTTCTCGGACAGTAACCTAACTTCATACAGTGTTTTCGCGCCGACAACACTGAATTTCCATATGTTTCGGTTACGTTCCTAATGATCGGATTGACCATGGTTCACTTCAATGTAAATCACGGCCGGGATTGAGATTACCTGTCGCATTTCAATCAGACAACGTATAATTTGCAATTTTCCTCTAGAGTTCATACCGTTTTCAATCGTGCTACGTTTTTGAAGCTGGAGTATACTGTTGCAACTGTGCCTTTCTCCTCTGCTCTCTACGATGCCTAGCCAGCCAAGGACAAAACAAAACACCGAAGCAGGCTAGATGGAAGTGCATTAGCAACAGAACACGGTTCATGTTATAGGTTACATTCTATCATCTCCGATTGCACGTCTTTGAGTTGACTCACGTTAATTGCCTGTACAGATACCAAACCTGCTTGCGGTCCGCACTAGAAGGCTGTATTCGCACTCACTCACGTCTGTCGCGTAGCAACCTCAGTCATGACGGACCGATTGCACAAGCTTCCCACGAGAATTAGTTGTTCTACCACCGGCCGGGTACCAACCTGTGTTATGAAGACGGACGTCTCGAAATCCATACACGATGTTAGACTGCGGCCTCCTATTATACTGCATAATTCAGTGATGCGTCTAGGACACCTAACGTTCGCTATGTAGTAGCTGAAATTTTCAGATGTTGATTACACTTCTCGCAGCCACATGGTCAGCCAACATACATAATCCAACACCGATACTGGCACTTGGTGCAGGTGTAAGGAAAACGTAAATGAAAAACTCCAGAGTAGGGGCAAGAAGTCTGCGTTGGTAATAACTGCCGGCTTGGAATAGAGCAGTAAGAAGACACTCCAATCCTTTGTATTCATACTGTGTGCAAATGTTTTTCGCATTTTACAGGGCGGCCTTAACCACATTTTAGTTATGTTTACGCGTTCCTATTTCCCACCGGCTCCAAAATAACACCTTGTCCTAAATGTGTGTACCCAGCTGTGGTAATTTATTTTGTGCGGCGTTCCATTATCGTACATTTTGGTTTCTATACGAAAAGCATTCGGTCATCGTGAGCTCAGTAAACAATGTAATCAGAAAAGTAGCAGTGTAATCATTGGACAAACCATTTTCGTACACTCACATATGTATGTGTTGATATTGTAGCTCTTTTTACACATGCCATTTCTAGGCACCTCTAGTTGACAATGGTTAGTGTACTCTCTACGAGTAAACTGTTTATTTGCCTTATTGAATTTGCTTGCGATCGCGTAACTCAACCTCGATCATTATCTCTAGGAAGCCATTCTAGGTATTAAAGATATGTTGTTTCCTAGCACTGCTTTGTTCATACAATTGTTCCTCCATGGAGATAAATGTGAACCAGCAAAAGTTTTGTGTGTCAGGTGTGTTCGCTTTCCGCTCTTCAGACTAGCGAATGACTTGCTGAGAATTATCAAGGTGGTCAATCAGCTAGCGGTTTGGTTACTGGGACTAGCCTACACGAAACGCCAAGAGGATGGTGACTATTTTGGGTAAGTCAACAAATTACGCTTAGATGCTATCCAGCCCTACGCAGCAACGCTGAGGCGACTGGATCCTAGGGTTTGCGCACAGGGTCTATCCATACCCCATGATAAAATCATCAATGCTGTCTGTGATAATTTTTGTAGGAAAGGATGATCTACGTTTAATATATTAAGACGGTATACTCAGCTTCAAGTATCCAGTATACAATTTGTAAAAAACCAAGCTGCAGGCGAAACCAGTCAAAGTATAACTCGGGGGAAAGTTGAAAATTTCAAAGCTCATTGTGCTCGGGTGCACTTCCGCTAGAAGGAGATGATCGCCAACTTTACCTGTATAGTAGATTATGATCAGGGAGGCTTTCTGTTTGTCGATGAATTACCGCTAAACGGAAATAAGTGGTTATTATTAGAACGGGTTATAACACGGAAATTTGGGAATTCAGTTGAAGGCTATACCCTAAACCGTAGTCCCCTGAATCAGATGAAGTCCTACTAATAGAATGAACGGGAATTCACATTAACGAGCATGGTGGCCCAGATTGACACTATGTGTTATTAATCCATTTCTAAAACAAACATTCTAAGTTTACTCCCTCCTGTGAGGGTTTTATTTATGTTTTGGAGTTTTTAACAAACGACTACACTGGCCAACAACAAAACGTTTCTCCCGGTGCTGAGGATAATCCGAAAAATTTGTATTATTTCAATTATGCTGATTTCAAATATGAATGCAGTTTTATAATATCTTTTCTAATTTTTGTGTTGATGAATTAATAGAATTTGATAATAGTTGTAAAATTATATTATAGAACAATAAACGACAACAAATAATCCTTTACTTGCTAAACAAGTAATAAGATTAGATACTTGTAATACTTGTATTTAGCAGGCTGTTAGTGGTAATTTTTGTAAGGTACTCAACCTAGACGCACGACCGCGAGCAATGGCACTACATCCGGGAGGTACTTTCTCTCGAAAATGTGGTGGACACCTCGATGACAAGGATCTGCATATCACCAAACTGTAAAGGGTGCGGTCCCAAGCTCTTAAAACTTGTGTTACAGTCAGAACTAATGGCACAAACCGTACTAGCGAACTGGGTTTAATCCCGTTGCAGATTGCCAACAGAAATTCGTCTGAAAGCAGCAAGAACACCCACACCTTTTAATGACAATTCAGTAGAGGCACAACACTTAGTGAAAACGCCAACTGCAGGACCCGACTCGGGGACGGTTTCAAGAGTAGCCATACTATCCGGAGGGGCGCAGCAGAGCAGGAGCAAACAACGGGATTTGGAGCATCTGATACCTGCCTATATATCAAATACTTCTCGAGAGTATGCAACCCATCCAAAAAACCATTAGCCGCCGACCCTTTAATGGTCGGCATAAACTCATTTGTTTCATCCATTCAATCTAACACACTTTTGGTCTCCGAGAATCTCTCATGCATTTACACAAATGCCCAAGGTCTACTTAGCAAATTAGCTGAATTAAGACTTCGACACGCGTCTGCAGCTTGGTACCTTATCGCTGTCACCGAAACGTGGCTGCGCTGCGAGATAACCGATGCTGAAATTGCACTAACGGGCATGTCCGTTGTCCGGAAGGATCGAACCAGCAGAGGTGGTGGGGTAGCCCTTTATTTTCGTAACGACATGCAATGCGAACGCATAAACGATTCGGAAACCGACTTACCTGACGCCATTTGGTGTAATTTCCGACTGAGATGGAACGATCTTGGCCTATTGATTGTTGTTTACCGCCCACCCTCGTCTACTCCTGAGATAGACTGCAATTTGATGGCTGCATTGAAGCACGTGATAAACAGGAAGTACAGTCACATTCTAGTCACCGGTGACTTCAACTTACATGCCCTCGAATCCCAGGCCACACCAGGAGAGCAATTCAAAGCGGATTTGCAAGATCTGGTTTCAGACTATCCTCTTTATGGCCATATCACTACGCCCACCAGATTCAGGGGAACTGACAGACCATCAATGTTGGACCGAATATTCACCAATGAAGAATTGATGGTCGAGAGAGTGATAACCGATACTTCTTTGGGCCGCAGTGATCATGCAACGCTATTGTTTCATTACATGTGCTACGCGGATTATCCTAAAGAGCACGCCGAGGAATATCGTGTTATAACCAACTATGAAGAACTGTCCGACCTAACTGATGCAACCAGCTGGTCGTTCTTAGCTGAATTAACGCCTGAGGTGGCCTGCGGTGAATTCGTCAACATATTCACCAAGCTCGTGGCACGGACATCTGAAACCAAATGCTACCGGACCAAAAGGATGAAGTCCTTCGTAAGGAGCAGGATACGTAAGTGCATGTCATTAAGGGACTCGGCATGGCACACCTATATAGCCTCCCCGAACGATCATACCTGGGATGTCTACACAATACACAGAAACCACTGTGTCAAACTCGTTCGAAAGGATAAACTTAAGAACCAACAAAGTCTAGCGGAAAAGTTTAGCTCCAATTCCAAGCTGCTATACAGGCGCGTAAACAATTTGCACCGTGTTAAGCGCGGTATCCCTGCCCTGCACACAGCATACGGTTTAGCCCAAACCGCACAAGAGTCAGCCAATCTTCTTGGACAACAATTTGGCCGTACCTTCCAAAGCGAGCAATTACCGTACAACCTGCCTAAGCAGATAACGCCGCCATCAGGGCTAAACCACATATCGTTTACCTCCGCAGCTGTACTGAAGAGGCTGATGTCTCTGCGCGAGTTCAGCTCCCCCGGGTGCGGACGGCATTAGACCGAAGGCGTTGAAAGTTGCTGCCATGAGTTTGGCAGGACCATTAGTCATTTTCTTTCAACGATGTAAGAACGAGATGCACGTCCCCACGATGTGGAAGCACGGAATCATCACGCCTAACTACAAAAGTAGCAGTCGTGCTGATCCAGCCAATTATCGCCCGATAACACTCCTTCCTGTGTTCTCCAAGGATATGGAGTCCATTGTAGCTAAGACTTTAATGGGGTACCTGGAGAACAACCAAATTCTCGTTCCGGAACAGCATGGATTTCGCAGAAATCGCTCCTGTACAACTAATCTCTTGATTGCTCGTGCAAACTGGACGGAATCTGTGGACGCTGGTGTTGGAATCGACGCTGCCTACTTGGATTTCTCAAAGGCATTCGACCGCATAGACCATCGCATTATCCTACACAAACTCCAGAAATATGGAATCGGCGATCCTGTTCTGGGCTGGATAGGAGACTTTCTCCTACAACGTCACCTGAATGTTAGGGTTAGGAGCAACCTATCAGAATCCATCGAAGTTCAGTGTGGCGTACCTCAAGGCTCGGTACTTGGACCCCGCCTGTTCCTGGTCTTCATAAATGATCTCGCGAGTGTGCTGTCTTTTAACTGCTTGCTATTTGCTGCTGATCAAAAGGTATGGCGCACTATAGCTGAAGTGGAGGATCACGCATTGTTACAAGAGGACCTGGACAAAGCGTACACATGGTCCATCGACAAAATGCTACATTTCAACGTCACCAAGTGCAAGGTTCTCAGTATACGACACAAGAGGTTGCACTGCTAACGCTTAGGATCAAAAATTCTACAGCGAACTTCTCACGAGTGCGATCTCGTGGTGATAAATCAAGATGACCTCGGTTGTTCCAGGCAGGCTGAAAAGGCAGCTAAGAAAGCAAACCAGTACCTCGGCTGTCTTCGAAGAGCCTTCGGGAAGTTTGACCCTTCAGTCTTTCCAAAAATGCTTAGCACGTATGTGAGGCCGCACGCGGAATACGTTATCCAAGCGTGGCAACCCTGGCTCAAGCACCATCTCACCGAGCTCAATACTGCACAGGGTAGGGCAACGAAGAGCGTCACAGGTTTGACCAGCCTCCACTACCCACTCAGGCTGAAGACCCTTAAAATCTAAAGCGGACGTTATCGGCGGCTAAGGGGCGATCTTATAATGGTGTACCTAACCCTGAGAGACCCCAACCACCCATGCCATTCCCTTCTAATACTCAGTCAAAACACCTCGCTAAGAGGTAACCAGTTTAAGTTAGTCACGCAGTACAGCCGCCTGGAATGTCGGCGAAACTATTTTTCCCTTCGAGTGGCACAGCCTTGGAACGCCCTCCCCGAACATGTAATTAATGCACCCACCCTATCCCTTTTCAAAAGCACCTTGACGATACCCTGTCACATTTACACTACGTGCTATAGCCCATGACCAAAAGGTGTTGGCACTAATTCATAACAGACGGTGGATAGTGCCATAACCCTACTCGAGAATGAGTCACTTCAAATCCCTTGCACGAAATTTAATAAACGCTACTACTATAGACACTGGATTTCTGTATCCTGTCGACCAACAATAATCGCACACAAGTAAGCGTTGTCCTTGCTATCGTTTTTTTTTAATTTTTTTCGCCTATGTTGTGAACAATAACCACTCTCCTGTTGCTTTGTGCGCGTACATTCTCGTTTCGAACCCCGTTTATACGAAAATGCAATTACATCTTTAAGCGCCCGAACTGACGACTCCATTATTCCTTTACTATCATTTTTTGTCATGCTCTCCACCCTACGGGACATGTCAAGCACCTGCTATTTTACCCGTCATAAATCATTGTTCAATCATTGTTCATTGTTCAATATTTCACAAGCTACATAGCACAGTCTAGTCCGGAGAAGCATCAGACGCGTTTCGCCTTGTTGACCCTCGTCCGTGGTGTGCATTCCCTCGGTCCTCTAATGAGGATGGAACCCATGACCACTAGAGGCAGTTGCTTATATCTCAGTTACTAATGATTTGGCTGTATGAAAATACTGATGTGTTCCACTACATTGGTGACTAATACATTGGGGCAAAAGAGAAGAAAATTGTCACTCTTCTGTAAATCAATCACACTGTACTTATATTGGTATAAAACAAGGTCAGGACAAGTTCTATACTCCTCAAAAGTTTTGAAAAGCCTATGTTGATTCCCTCCTCAAAAAGACAACCGTTGCAACAAAGTATTTGCTTTCCAATTTACATCTGATATAAAGTGAACGGAAAACGCATCACCATGTTCGTTATTTCTTTGCTGTCAATGTGAAAGACTCTAATCGATGTATTTCATATTCGATTGTGTACGTAGATTGGAAGTTGGTGAACCATTTGGTTACACAACAACGTGCACAAGCGCATATTTGCTTATAAGACGATAAGACTAAATAACATCGTTAGAAGAAAGGGACTTGGTCTAACAGGAAATACATAGAGTTTGGCGTAGTGAAATTTTGCAAGTATCCTTTGGTTGAGAAAGAAATGATTATTTCTAACCACTACATATAAAATTGGGGCTGATGAGACAAATTGCTAAAGTCCTAGACAAAGACCTTGCTTCTTGCAGGCATATTTGTAGCCAACTTTAACTGAGTATGGTGAAACTGAAAGCTGACATTTTTGACTGGTATCAAATTCGCCAAATCATTATTGCTAAACATTTTACAGCATGTATAAACAGTGCTAATACACGTATTTGTGATGGTTTTTCATCGTTGTATAGAACTTTCTGGGTATCCGTAAATCAAGAAATTTTGAAGAATTGGTGGGGAGTATGGTTGTATAACGGGACACATGAACCTAAATTTAAAATTTCCCCATACTGACTAATACAGTTTCCGGGATGCGTATGCTGATTTCTGCGAATAACATGGCGAATGTTTCCATCAGGATATTAAGCTGATTGAATAAAGCGATCATGATAAGTAGTGGAGAAACATGACGTTGGGCTACAGACGGAGCATATCAGGTAACATTCTAGGTGAACTCAATTGAATGAGATGGTACAAATCGATAGTTTAAAATGTTAGCGTTCATGATATACATCATCTGAATAGACTGGTTCTTATTTATCACGTATACAAGTCCATTATTTGTTCACTACGCCTGCATTCTTGGTTCAAGAAACAAATTCTATAGGATTGATGGACTGAAACTTTTCTTGGTTTCTACTATGCAACGCCTTTTATTGAGTTCCCTCTGTCACAGAACGTAGGTAAAGCTATAAAAACCGAGGCCATGTTGGGGATTAGGGATGCAAAAGTAATCTAAATTCACTATAAATTCTGGCACAAAAATCA
Source organism: Dicrocoelium dendriticum (assembly GCA_944474145.2). Taxonomy (NCBI): domain Eukaryota; kingdom Metazoa; phylum Platyhelminthes; class Trematoda; order Plagiorchiida; family Dicrocoeliidae; genus Dicrocoelium; species Dicrocoelium dendriticum. The sequence continues at coordinate 81,688,892 of OX104059.1, forward strand.
CGGTTGACCAGTGGCATGCGATCAGCAATCAAGCTAGTACGCAACTTCTGGCAACCTGCATCCATAATACGCGGAAGATACATTGCAAACGTTACAGGAGGTATTACCTTAGCTCGGTCCGCATATGTATAACTGCAATTCTTCCAAAATACTCCCCATGGATATGTGAGAAACGCGGTTGCACAGATATTTCTTTTCGCCAAATCACATCAGGCAAAATCGTTTACAAGACTGATTGTGATAAACAAGCTAAGAAAGCTGAAGTGGAAGTGATGGACAGTCTGAAGTGTCACTCTTATCGAACGGAAGTCAAGCAGATCCGCTCACTTGGTGGCAGACTACGTTGTAGATGGAAGCTGACTTGATATAACCTTACCTGACAAAGCTTGTTGACCTCTTCATGAAAAGATTGTGTCAACCGAGAATTGAAGTCACACTCGGTCATCATTCGCGACTTACGCGACCGGATCCTCGTTATGGCCACGGCAAAGTGAAATGTTGCAAGGACATCATCTATTGAATATTTAGAATAGAGAGCGAGAAGATAAAAATCTGTGTTGCTCCATCGTAGGTGGATTGGGCATATGCGCGGAAGCACTTCACAGATTCCTGCGCGGTGAAAGCATATTGCAACCATACTACATCTTCTCCGAGTGCGATAAGTACATATTATCAGGGTGCATGCAAAGCTCTGGTTGGGTTAACTTGACTGCTATAGTTTTGGATAATTTAGTGGGATTTTACTAAGTCACTTTGGATATCGCCTTGACACGGTGTAGAAAAGTTGCAAGCTTCCTTAGTCAAAATTTCGTGTCCAATTTGAACCAGATATTTAAGGATGTAAATATTGATATGTGCAGCTGTGCTGCCACCTATCTCGGACATACGACCGTGGTTAAGTCATCACGGATAGATGAGCGTTGTCGTGGGTCTCTGCTAAAAGTATTATCAGAAGTATCAGGAGCTCCATCATTGAAACTCTGGAGTAGAATGGACAGGAAATGTTAAGCAAAGTTATTGCAAATGGGCTAGAAATATGAGCTACACGAATGCAACCCTAGTACTGTAGTTACTACCTCAAGTACGGCGGATCGTACGGTTTAATTGAAAAAGTACATTCTCCATGTCTACTACAATTTATGAAAGCTTTGTTTATTCGGCAGCTGAAAAGCAACTTAGGCAATCAAATTAGGCTAACAATTTCGTCAAAACATGGTGATGCTCGGGATCTATTCTGCATAAAATTTGGCAGCAAATGTTGTTGATTATAACATACAATGATTTATTATCCAATCAAATGTGGGTTGAAACAAGCCGTAGCTAGTCCGGTTTGCTTTGCTAATTTATGCCCAGCCGCATGAATAACAAGTCGCGTGAAGCAGATACCCTACTATTTCTGACATTGGATGGCGCCTGGCAAGCATACGCATGGTGCATATCAGTCGCCCGCACGCATAAACTATCATATTCAAAGAAGTTGCCTTATAAGCATCTCTAGGTAACCGTGCATGGGGAAACATTTCCCGTATTGGTTTTTGTAACTCGCCAGTTCTTAAGTTAACAGGTACTTTCGTAGTCAAAATGACAGACTTACATCAATTCAAGTAGTGACATAGTATCAGCGGAGCAAGTTGACGAACTGTTGTTAACAAATAAATTAGTGCATTGGTTATTTCTGGATGATGATAGAGAATCTGTCCGTATAGATGTAGATCGACAAATTCACGGTGTAGTTCTGACTGATGAATAAGCATAAACAGCTTGCATACTATTCGACACAGGTTTGAAAATAGGTCATTTCGACTGATAGAATTGATGATTCCTAAGCTATTTGTGCCTGTTGCACACCGGTAGAACTGTGCGGTAGTACCGCAGTACTATCACAAGTTTGTTGCACTCAAGGATGAAGACAGTCTTGCTTTACAGTACAAAAATAATGTCCATCATATTTGGGTTAATATTTCTATGCTTATAGATATTTGGTTAACTGTTACCATTTTACTGCCAATAGTTCCCAAATGCTGATGATCGGTAATGCAATGCTCCGCTGTTTGTCTATACTTCAAAGTTTATTTCCATGGAAAGTTGGTAAAACTTGCTACTGGGTTATTGTTTGACATTTTCCAATTCAGCTCTGATAATTTATTGCCAATCTGATTATATACAGCTGTTTGAGGACGTTACCCATTATCCCAGACCTGTGCTTCAGAGACTGGGCTGGGCCATGAACACAGAGAAGATTTAGTGAGCAAAGTGCTTAATGGTGCTTTTCCTTTTCGATGCACCAGACTATCCGTTCTGTAACACCAGCTGTCAGCGAGGCGACTGACTAGTCTAAAAGCGAGTGTCATTCGCACAGTGTTCTACAATTATATCACTCAGACCGGTAAGTTTTGTTTGTATGAAAATGTGTGAGCTACTTAGACCGAGCAAAGACCAACAAACCTCATTCGTCCGGTTGCAGGGATGTTCGGAATCTGAGGAGTTAGGTAAGTCGAGAACTATACGAGAAGTAGAAGGTTAGTGAATGCATTTTGTTTACCGTTGTGACTAACCGAGCTCCTCCGTTTAAAAGGTTTTGCAGGAAAAAACTTAAGAAAGCGTATTTGTTTCGACTTCTTATTCACTGATTTAAAAAACTAGCATAACCGGAGACAAAGTGTAACTAAGAAGCTAAAGTTTTCTTAAATGTAGTTCATTTCACTCTCTTAAATGTTTTTGTTTCAAAAATTATACACCTGTGAACTAGCAATGATACACTGAACGGTTAAGTGAAAATGGAGTGACAAGTTAGACCCCTGTAGCATACAGCACTTCTGAAGATCTGAGACAATTTGCCTTGGATGTTTAAGTAAATAAAATGAAAGGTTGATTAATGAGTAGGAGGATTTTGATTGTGGTGTTTTCGTGTGTGCTGCTTACAAGCTACATAGCCCAGTCTAGTCCGCAAAAGCACTAGATGCGTTTCGTCTTATTAAGGCTCGTCATTGGTGCGCATCCCCTAGGTCCCCTACTGTAAATCGAACCCATGGAAGCTGGAGGCAGATTCTAAGTAGCCACCAGCTTATACCACTGAGTACTGATTTGTAATTTAAAATGCAACCTCACCTAGTTTCAAGAGCTAGGGACGTAGCGTCTAGTGAGAGGAACTCATGACCTTCGGAGACTAGCCACTGTCTTCCGCTAAGGTAGTAACGTGTGCAGCGGTGGAAGATTGGTCGTGCTACCTCCCAATTTGCTTGCAAATTGTGCAACCCAGCCGACGTCCCCCATTGCTTAGTGGCTTAAGTTGTTTGGCTTGTTGGCATCTGCCTCTAGCGGTCATGGATTCGATCCCAGTAGGGGACCAAAGGAAGGCGCACCACTGACGAGCCCCAATAGAGCGAAACGTGTCTGGTGCTTTTCCGGACTAGGCTGTGCCATGTAGCTTGTGAGCAGCTGGTACAAAAGGATTATAGGAACACTTTAGTTGTCATGGTAGCTTGCAGCTTAATCGAAGGAAACCAACTCGCTGCTAGTGTTTTACAAAAACTAGTAGTGCTGCCAGCTCAAGCTGAACACCATGACACTGGTGGGATGACTGGTAAAGCATTGGCTGTAGTGTTGTGGCTCAAATCCGTCTATGGTTCGGTACGAAGCTGAGCGAGTTGCCCACAAGTATTACTGATCATGAATGCACAGCAGCCGGTGCGATGATGTATGATCGACTGAGCGGGCGGGACAGACGGGAACAGCGAATAGAAACGTAGTCAGAGCCAACGGCATAAGGCCACAACATTTGGGCAGTCAGGATAAACAACCAGAAATTGGTTGTGCTAGCCAAGAAAAAAGTGGTCCAGACAGCAGAGAATGAACTACGAGCGTGAGCCAATAAAAAGGCAGATTAATGTTAACAAATCTATCCGCACAGATGGAAAACTAACTGTCAAAATTTGGCGTGTTTTCAGTCATTCGCAGGCAGGAATGAAAAATAAGCAGCTAGATTACGTAAAACATTTAAACATGAAAATAAATATTGTGCTGCAACGTTAACTTCTCCGAGCTTTACCTTCAAGTCGTTAATTGTTAAGAAAAGCTTAAATTGCTATGTAAATTGCAATGAATCATGGGCCTTGCTACTCTTCATCAAAGCAACGTTCCCATTTCAGAGAGAACATCAAGACCAAATGAGTCTTGGGTTAAGAACTCAGTTCGACTAAACTTTCATTGGATCCAAACGTTTACAAGCCAGAGATGAAGTGTTGTTATTATCAAATTTGTCTTACGAATTGATTACTGGGTTTTTCCAACGGTTGGATCTATAGTTTAGAGCAAGGCCATAGCTGGTATGCAAAGTAAATAAGGAGGAAAGGAGTGATAACACACTACAACCCTATTGGCTAAAGTGGCTACAAAACGGTTAGCTAACCTCGTCTGTTGGCCAGGGTAGTAGGAACGGTCTTGTGTACTGCTTCTGCACACATGAACCTGGGTTCGGATTCCGGGTGTATATAGCCTCTAATAGCGACAGGAGCTGCCTGTAGAAGCCTTAATTGAAACCTTCAGATAATGAGTATATGACTGTGAAGTCATCCCAGAGGCTGTGGGGCCAAAATCCAGAAGGCGTGATATAACAGATCTGTTTGAGAACCTCCTATCGTCTTTGTAGAACCAGGCCGGGATGTACTCGCGGATCCTGTGAGGTAGACGCCTAGATGTGGGACAACCATTTTGTGTACCATAGGAGCACGAGTATGATAAACGAGCACAAAACTGGTCAAGGTGAGTAGTCTATCATTAGAGGGTATCGCAAGTTGTACTTTATTAAACAAAATGGAAAAATATGTCCTCTCAACTGCATCTTTCAAGTGTCGTGATAGTGTATCGCTAGCAGAATAGCGCTCAAATAGCAAACTCATGAACTGCTCTGTTTTAAGTGCAACGAACAATGAACAATGAGTTATAACGGGTAAAAATGCAGGTGTTTGACATGTTCCGTAGGGTGGAGAGCATGACAAAAAGATGGAGCAAGGCACAATGGAGTCTTCGGTTTGAGCGATTACAGATTTAACTGCACTGTCGTATAAAGGGAGTTTGAATTGAGAATATACGCACACAAAGCAATAAGGGGAGTGGTTATTGATCACGTAATACGTGCGAAACATATAAAATAGGTGGCAAGGACAACGCTTACTCGTGTGCAAGTATCTTGGGTCGATAGGATACAGAAATCCAGTGTCTATAGTAGTAGCGTTTATTAAATTTCGTGCAAGGGATTTGAAGTGACTCATTCTCGAGTAGGGTTATGGCAATATCCACTGTCTGTTATGAATTAGTGCCAACATCTTTTGGTCATGGGCTATAGCACGTAGTGTAAATGTGACAGGGTATCGTCAAGGTGCTTTTGAAAAGGGATAGGGTGGATGCATTAATTACATGTTCGGGGAGGGCGTTCCAAGGCTGTGCCACTCGAAGGGAAAAATAGTTTCGCCGACATTCCAGGCGGCTGTACTGCGTGACTAACTTAAACTGGTTACCTCTTAGCGAGGTGTTTTGACTGAGTATTAGAAGGGAATGGCATGGGTGGTTGGGGTCTCTCAGGGTTAGGTACACCATTATAAGATCGCCCCTTAGCCGCCGATAACGTCCGCTTTAGATTTTAAGGGTCTTCAGCCTGAGTGGGTAGTGGAGGCTGGTCAAACATCTGACGCTCTTCGTTGCCCTACCCTGTGCAGTATCGAGCGCGGTGAGATGGTGCTTGAGCCAGGGTTGCCACGCTTGGATGGCGTATTCCGCGTGCGGCCTCACGTACGCGCTAAGCATTTTTGGGAAGACTGAAGGGTCAAACTTCCCGAAGGCTCTGCGAAGACGGCCGAGGTACTGGGTTGCTTTCTTAGCTGCCTTTTTAGTCTGCCTGGAACAACCGAGGTCATCTTGAATTATCACGACAAGGTCACACTCGTGAGAAGCTCGCTGTAGAATTTTGATCCTAGGCGTTAGCAGTGCAAACTCTTGTGTCGTATACTGAGAACCTTGAACTTGGTGACGTTGAAATGCAGCATTTTGTCGATGGACCATGGGTACGCTTTGTCCAGGTCCTCTTGTAACAATGCGTGATCCTCCACTTCAGCTATATTGCACCATACCTTTAGATCAGCAGCAAATAGCAAGCAGTTAGAAGACAGCACACTCGCGAGATCATTTATGAAGACCAGGAACAGGCGGGGTCCAAGTACCGAGCCTTGAGGTGCGCCGCACTGAACTTCGATGGATTCAGACAGGTCGCTTCGAACCCTAAGGTGGCTTCCGTTAGTATTACTGCAAGTGCTTAGAGATAAAATTGTCTGAATGGCCGTTTCATCTCATGACTGCGCTGATTCGCTGCAATTTTTCGCTCGCAGTATCTGGTATGCAAACACTGCGAGCCCTGAAGAAGAGAGAACAAACTAAATTTTACTGTAACGGAACTGCACCGCATAAGTTCGTTTATTGTCTACACGTATGCTTTCTGTGCCCTTTTTTGTTAATCAGTCCGTCAGAATCATGGATAAAATCGAGATCCAGGGAAGGTTCTGCTTTCCGAACTCATGCTCACAAGTGCTGTGGATACTCTCATGATCGTCATCTGAATGTTTCAATAATCGAGCGTCATGATCCTCCATTCTACAGATACGAGAGTGTCATCAACGTAACGTAAATATTTTACAGTCTCATCTATGTGGGTTCTAAGTGGGCTACATTCTAATTTTTCCATTAATATACCGGCCAGCGTAGTCCCTAAAGGAAATCACCTGACCATTCCATCGACCTGAAGTTACAGTGCAGCTTTGAAGGTGAACTTAGAGGGCTAGCTGTTTGCTACCGACTGCCTTCGGTCAGACGCGGTAGCAAACAGCTAGCCCTCTAAGACCTAATTCGTTTTCTCCCCTCTGACGTAGACCTTCACGTGATTTGTTTTGAACTAACTGGGTGGATTTCTCATTCTAGCCTCTATATGATTGTAATGGTCTGCTGATGAATCATTGTAAGCAGTTGCTCACCAGATGGTCTTTTGTTCTAGAGACAAATGAGAATTTTCAAGTTACTTAAATCATCCAAGCCCCCTACTAGTGGTGAAGGAGCTCAATCAGTTCCTTAAGTTCTTCATTAAGCTTGCTGAAGCCAAATGCTGTGTTCAGTTCTTCAATGATTGCGTAGAGCATAATGAATATCCGACAGATTTTGGAAACAGTTACGCCGTGATGTGATCTATCCCAGTAGAAAGACCCTTAGGCGACATGCACAAAACCAACGTGATACCGTGCAGTCCAAGATTGCTGAATACGAAAGAAATCTAGCACAACGCCACACAGCAACGAATGAGTTAGCTGCTGAAGAAAAGAAATGGTTTCTGGACTATGTTCAGTCTATCACTAGCAACCGTGTACAACGGAGGCGTTCTTCTTTAGCAAAGTCGCTAAGCCAGCTTAAGCCGCAAGCCACGTTTCCAAACAGGCCAGACAGGTATGTACACAACTTTTCTAGTTTGAACATGGACACAACTTTGATGGAAGTTCTATCGCTTGGCTTAAAGTTTTGCGCTCCTAGACGCAGGGATAACCGGCTTGATTGTGAATTACAATTTGAAAGCTTATATGATCAGACGAAAGTGTTAGTCGCTAAATCGAATACGGATCTTGAACGTTTCAAGTGCTATTTGGTGAATTGTTGTTACCAGTATCGCAAACTCCGCGTCCGTAATCATGGCCGGCTAAAAAGAAGGCATCTAGATGCGCTGAAAGAACTAAAGCGCAATGAGGAAATCGTCCTATGCAGACTGGATAAAGGTGCTGGAATCGTGTTACTCGCTAGAAAAGATTACATAGATAAACTAACAGCAATACTGAGCGATGAGACAAAGTTTGCGTATATTGAAGGAGAAAGGGACCGAACTGAACAAGTTGAAACACAGATAACTAAGAGCTTGCAAGAACTCCGGGCCAAGGGGTACATTTCAGATGCTCTGTATGACAGCCTTAAACCGAGTGGCACAAGCGTCGCAAGACTTTATGGGTTACCAAAAATCCACAAACCCAATATCCCACTTCGTCCTATTTTATCAATGGTCAACTCACCGTACCATGCCGTTGCTCAGTGGCTCGTAGAACTTCTTGAACCTGTGCGACAACAGCTCGCTACCTACAGCCTTCGTGACAGCTTCCATTTCGTCGAAAGCATCAAGGATGATAACATCAATGAGAAATTAATGTTATCTTTCGATGTCGTCTCACTTTTTACAAACGTCCCACTGGTTGAGACGATCGATTACATTTGCGACTATATAGCCGAGTCAGGAATAAAAATGTGTATACCTACGCGTGAGCTCAAGGGCCTACTGTTACGCTGCACCTGGAATGTGCAGTTTCTATTCAACGGGAAATACTACCGGCAGAAGGACGGCGTGGCCATGGGATCCCCTCTCGGACCACTATTAGCGGATATCTTCATGGCAAACCTGGAGAGAACAGAAATGCTCGCGGCGATAGACCTTTTTGACCGCTATCATCGATACATGGACGATATATTTGTTGTGATGGATAAACATGTTAATCTGGAGGAAATTCTTGACCACTTCAACCGAGTGCATGGAGCAGTGCATTTTACTTACGAGAAGGAAAGTGACAAACGGCTACCGTATCTGGATGTCTTGTTGAAAGGAGACCAGACGGATCCATCCAGCGTCAGGTCTACAGAAAAACAAAGTGGATAGGTCAGTACACGAACTTTTACAGTTTCGTTCCCATGAGATACAAGCGCAACTTGGTTCACTGTCTTACGTCAAGAGCACGTCGAATCTGTACGGATGACACCCTAGACGCGGAGTTAATGTTCATACAAAACACTCTACGTGAAAACGGTTATCCCGATAGATTTATCTTAAGGAACCTCCAGGAAAAACCCAAACCAGTGCCAGTGTTGACAGCATCCAAGAAAGAGTTATTTATTCGCTTACCATTCAAAGGGGAGGCGGCTACCGAACGTCTAACCAGAAGCCTTTCAGCCGCGGTAAAGTCGACCTTTCCAACAGCCTCGTTGAAGTGCGTGTTCTCAATGGAACCACTCATTCGTTCACAAAACAAGCACAAGCTGCCGATGCTCACTACATCAGTGGTAATTTATCAATTCGTGTGCGCCTGTGGCGCGACGTATATTGGTCGAACGGCGCGGCAGTTATCCAAACGCGTGAACGAACATTGCCCTCGTTGGTTGCGTCAAGGGGGCACCGGGACCATTAGTAGCGCCATTCTGGCCCACATTGTGGACACCGGCCATGAGGTGGATTGGAAACGCGCTTTTCGAATAGTTTACAAGGTTTCACCGCACCGAACGAAGGGTTACCGCCTTCGTACGCTTGCGACAGCTGAAGCAATGTGCATTCGATTTTTCCAACCGTCCTTATGCTCACAGAAGAAGCTGGTCCAGGCTCTCCAGCTTCCCTGGCCAGCGAAGATATAAGACGCCCAGGTCGACTGCCTTCGGTCAGACGCGGTAGCAAACAGCTAGCCCTCTAAGTCCTAATTCGTTTTCTCCACTCTAACATAGACCTTCACGTGATCAAGTCATTTTGAACTAACTGCGTCGATTTCTCATTCTAGCCTCTATATGGTTGTAATGGTCTGATGATGAATCATTGAAAGCAATTGCTCACAAGATGGTCTTTTTTTCTAGAAACCCTTGAATGATAGACTTCCCGCCTTAACCACTTCGGTGCTCATTTATCATACTCGTGCTCCTATGGTACACAAAACTTTTGTCCCACTTCTAGGCGCCTATTTTACAGGATCCGCGAGCACATCCCGACCTGGTTCTACACGGAGGATATGAGGTTCTCAAACAGATCTGTTATATCACGCCTCCTGGATTTTGGCCCCGCAGCCTCTGGGGATGACTTCACAGTCACATACTCATTACCTGAACCTTTCAGTCAAGGCTTTCACAAGCAGCCCCTGTGGCTTTTAGAGGCTACATACATCCGTAATTTGAACCCAGGTTCATGTGTACAAAAGCTGTTCACATATCCGTTCCTACTGCCCTGGCCAAAAGACAAGGTATACTAACGGTTAGGTTGCCACTTTAGGTGATAAGGTTGTAGTGTATTACTACTTCCTTCCTCTTTATTTACTTTGCATACCAGCTATAGCCTTGCTCTAAACTATAGATTCGACCGTTAGAAAAACCCAGTAATCAATTCGTTAGACAAATTTGATAATAACAACAATTCATCTTTGGCTTGTAAATGTTTTGGTCCAATGAAAGTTTAGTCGAACTAAGTTCTTAACCCAACACTCATTTGGTCTTGATCTTCTCGCTGAAATGTGAATGTTTACTTTGCTGAAGAGTAGCATTGCCCATGATTCATTGCAATTTACGTAGTAAATTACGCTTTTCTTAAAAATTAACGACTTGTAGGTAAAGCTCGGGGAAGTTAACGTTGCAACACAATATTTATTTACATGTGTACTTGTTTTACGTAATCTAGCTGCTTATTTTTCATTCCTGCCTGCGAATGACTGAAAACACGCCCAATTTTGACAGTTAGTTTTACATCTGTGCCGACAGGTTTGTTAACACTAATCTGCCTTTTCATTGGCTCACGCACGTGGTTCATTCTCTTCTGTCTGGACCACTACTTTCTCGGCTAGCACAACCAATTGCTGGTTGTTTATCCTTGCTGCACAAAAGTTGTGGCCGTACGCCGTTGTCTCTGACTACCTTTCTACTCGCTGTTCCCGTCTATCCCGCCCGCTCAGCCGATCATATATCATCGCACCGGCTGCTGTCCATTCAAGATCAGTAATAAGTGTGGCCAACTCGCTTAGCTTCGTACCGAAGCATAGAAGGATTTGAGCCACAACACTGCAGCCAATTCTTTACCAGTCATCCCACCGATGTCATGGTGTTCAGCTTGAGCTGGCGGCGCTAGTAGATTTTGCAAATCACTGGCAGCGATTTGGTTTCGTTCGCGTAAGCTGCAAGCTACCATGACAACTAAAGCGTTCCTGTAATCATTTTGTACCAGCTGCTCACAAGCTACATAGCACAGCCTAGTCCGTAAAAGCACCAGACACGTTTCGCTCTACTGGGACTCGTCAGTGGAGCGCCTTCCTTTGTTCCCCTACTGGGATCGAACCCATGACCGCTAGACGCAGATACTAACAAGCCAACGACTTAAACCACTAAGTCATGGGGACGTCGGCTGGGCTAAACAATTTACAAGCAAACTGGGATGTAGCACGACCTATCTTCTACTGCCGCACAGATTACTACTTTGCGGACGACAGTGGCTAGCCTCCGAAGGTCATGAGTACCTCGCACTAGAAGCTACGTCCCTAGCACTTGAAACAATGTGAGGATACATTTTAAATTACTAATCAGTGCTCAGTGGCTTAAGCTGGTGACTAGTTGGAATCTGCCTCTAGCGGTCATGGGTTCGATCCCCAGTAGGGGACCGAGGGAATGCGCACCAATAACGAGCCCCAATAAGGCGAAACGCATGTAGTGCTATTGCGAATTAGGTTGTTCTATGTAGCTTGTGAGCAGCAGACAAGAAAACAGTAAAATGAAAATCCTCTTACTCATTAGTAAATCTTTCATTTTATTTGCCTAAACATCCAGAGCACATTGCCTCAGTTCTTCAGGATGTGCTGTATGATACAGGGGTCTAACTTGCCACTCAATTTTCATTTCACCGTTCAGCGTATCATTGCTAGTTCACAGGTGTCATACTTTTGAAACAAAAACATCTAAGAGTGAAATGGATGACATTTAAGAAACCTTTGGCTTATTAACTGCACTTTGTCTTCAGTTGTGCTAGCTTTCTTAAGTTTTTCTTGCAAAAACCTTTTAAACGGAAAAGCTCGTTAGTCATAACAGTGAACAAAGTGCATTCAGTAACCGTCTACTTCTCGTATACTTCTCGACTTACCTAACTCCTCGGCTTCAGAACGTCCCTGCAACCGGACAAATGAGGTTTGTTGGTCTTTGGTCGGTCTAAGTAGCTCACACATTTTCATACGAACAAAACTTACCGGTCTGAGTGATATAGTTTTAGAATGCTGTGTGAATGACGCTCGCTTTTAGACCAGACAGTCAGCTCACTGACAGCTGGTGCTGCAGAACGGATAGTCTGGTGCATTGAAAAGGAAAAGCACCACCAACCACTTTGCTCACTAAGTCTTCTCTGCGTTCGACTTCATGGCCCAGTCCAGTCTCTGAAGCACAGGTCTGGGATAATGGGTAGCGTCCTCAAACAGCTGTATGTAATCAAATTGGCAATAAATTATCAAAGCTGAATTGGAAAATGTCAAACAATAACCCAGTAGTATGTTTTACCAACTTTCCATGGAAATACACTTTGAAATTTAGATAAACAGCGGAGCATTGCATTACCGATCATTAGCATCTGGGAACTATTGGCAGTAAAATGGTAACAGTTAACCAAATATCTGTAAGCACAGAAATATTAACGCAAATATGATGGACATTCTTTTTGTACTGTAAAGCAAGACGGTCTCCATCCTTGAGTGCAACAGACTTGTGATAGTACTGCGGTACTACTGTACAGTTCTACCGGTGTGCAACAGGCACAAATAGCTTAGGAATCATCAATTCCATCAGTCGAAATGACCTATTTTCAAACCTGTGTCGAATAGTATGCAAGCGTGTTTATGCTTATTCATCATTCAGAACTACATCATGAATTTGCCGATCTACATCTATACGGAGATATTCTATATCATCATCCAGAAATAACAAATGCACTAATTTATTTGTTAACAACAGTTCGTCAACTTTCTCCGCTGATATTATGTCACTACTTGAATTGATGTAACTCTGTCATTTTGACTCCGAAATTACCTCAGTTAAATTAAGAAATGGCGAGTAACAAGAACCAGTTGGGAAATGTTTCCCCATGCACGGTTACCAAGAGACGCTTATAAGGCAACTTCTTTGAATATGATAGTTTATGCGTGCGGGCGACTGATATGCACCATGCGTACGCTTGCCAAGCGCCACCCTATGTCAGAAATAGTAGGGTATCTGCTTCACGCGACTTGTTATTCATGCGGCTGGGCATAAATTAGCAAAGCAAACCGGACTAGCTACGGCTTGTTTCAACCCACATTTGATTGGATAATAAATCATTGTATGTTATAATCCACAACATTTGCTGCCAAATTTTATGCAGAATAGATCCCGAGCATCACCATGTTTTGACGAAATTGTTAGCCTAATTTGATTGCCTAAGTTGCTTTTCAGCTGCCGAATAAACAAAGCTTTCATAAATTGTAGTAGACATGGAGAATGTACTTTTGCAATTAAACCATACGATCCGCCGTACTTGCGGTAGTAACTACAGTGCTAGGGTTGAATGCATGTTGCTCATATTTCTAGCCCATATGCAATAACTTTGCTCAACATTTCCTGTCCATTCTACTACAGAGTTTCAATTATGGAGCTCCTGATACTTCCCATAATATTTTTTAGCAGAGACCCACGACAACGCTCATTTATCCGTTATGACTTAATCACGGTCGTATGTCCGAGCTAAATGGCACCACAGCTGCACATATCAAGATTTACATCCTTAAAAATCTGGTTTAAATTGGACACAAAATTTTGACCAAGGATGCTTGAAACCTTTTCTACACCGTGTCAAGGCGATATCCAAAGTGACTTAGCAAAATCCCACTAAATTATCCAAATCTATAGCAGTCAAGTTAACCCAACCAGAGCTTTGCATGCACCCTGATAAGATGTAATTATCGCACTCGGAGAATATGTAGTGTGGCTGCAATATGCTGTCACCGCGCAGGAATCTGCGACGTGCTTCCGCGCATGTACCCAATCCACCTACGATGGAGCAACACAGATTTTTATCTTCTCGCTCTCTATTCTAAGTATTCAATAGATGATGTCCTTGCAACATTTCACTTTGCCGTGGCCATAACGAGGATCCGGTCGCGTGAGTCGCGAATGATGACCGAGTGTGGCTTCAATTCTCGGTTGACACAATCTTTTCATGAAGAGGTCAACAAGCTTTGTCAGGTAAGGTTATATCAAGTCAGCTTCCATCTACAACGTAGTCTGCCACCAACTGAGCGGATCTGCTTAACTTCCGTTCGATTAAAGTGAGCCCCTTCATACCGTCAATCACTTCCACTTCAGCTTTCTTAGCTTATGTTTATGACAATCAGTCTTGTAAATGATTTTGCTGGATGTGATTTGACGAAAAGAAATATCTGTGCAACCGCGTTTCTCACATATCCATGGGGAGTATTTTGGAAGAATTGCAGTTATACATATGCGGACCGAGCTAAGGTAATACCTCCTGTAACGTTTGCAATGTATCTTCCGCGTATTATGGATGCAGGCTGCCGGAAGTTGCGTACCAGCTTGTATGCTGATCGCATGCCACTAGTCAACAGTGGTTTATGTGCCAGAGATAGTACAGTGAATTTAGATTAATTTCGCGTCACTAATTCCCAACTTTGCCTCGGTTTTGCTAGATTAACCTACGTTCTTTGACAGAGTGAACTCACTAAAAGGCACTGTATAGTAGAAACCAAGAAAAATTTTAGTCCAACAATCCTATAGAAATTGTTTCTTGAACAAAGAATGCAGGCGTAGTGAATAAATAATGGACTTGTATACGTGATAAATAAGAACCAGTCTATTCAGATGATGTATATCATGAATGCTAACTCTTTAAAATATCGGTTTGTACCATCTCATTCAATTTGGTTCACCTAGAATGTTACCTAGTATGCTCCGACTGTAGCCCACCCTCATGTTTCTCCACTACTTATCATGATCGCTTTATTCCATCAGCTTAATATCCTGATGGAAACACTCGCTATGTTATTCGCAGAAATCAGCATAAGCATCCCGGAAACTGTATTAGTCAGTACGGAGAATTTTTAAATTTATATTCATGTGTCAAACTATACAACCATACTCCCCACCAATTCTTCAAAATTTCGTGATTTACGGATAATAAGAAAGTTCTATACAACGATGAAAAACGAGCAGAAATACGTGCTTTAGCACTGTTTATACATGCTGTAAACTGCTTAGCGATAATGATTTGGCAAATTTGATGCCAATCGAAAATGGCAGCTTTCAGTTTCACCATACTCAGTTCAAATTTGCTACAAATATGCCTGCAAGAAACAAGGTCTCTGTCCAGGACTTTAGCAAGTTATCTCATCAGCCCTAATTTTATATGTAGTGGTTAGAAATAATCATTTCTTTCTCATCCACTAGATTCTTGCAAAACTTCACTACGCCTAACTTTATGTATTTCCTGTTAGAACAAGTCCCTTTCGTCTAATGATTTTATTTAGTCTTACCGCTTTTTAAGTAAATACGCGCTGATGCAATTTGTTGTGTAACCTAATGTTTCACCAACTTCCAACCTACCTACACAATGGAATATGAAATACATCGATTAGTGTCTTTCACATTGACAGCAAAGAAATAACGAACATGGTGATACGTTGTCCGTTCACTTTATACCAGAGGCAAATTTGAAAGCAAATCCTTTGTTGCATCGGTTGTCTTTTTGAGGAGGGAATCCACATAGGCTTTTCAAAACTTTTGAGGAGTGTAGAACTTGTCCTGACCTTGTTTTATACCCAAATACGTACAATGTGCTTGATTTACAGAAGAGGGGCTAATTTTCTTTTGTTTTGCCCCAATGTATTAGTCACCAATGTAGTGGTACACATCGGTATTTTCATACAGCCACATCATTAGTAACTGAGATATAAGCAACTTCTTCTAGTGGTCATGGGTTCCATCCTCATTAGAGGACAGAGGGAATGCGCACCACGGACGAGGGTCAATAAGGCGAAACGCGTCTGGTGCTTCTCCGGACTAGACTGTGCTATGTAGCTTGTGAAATATTGTGATGAGTACCTTACAAAAATTACCACTAACAGCCTGCTAGTTACAAGTACTAAAAGCATCTAACCTCATTACTTGTTTAGCAAGTAAACGATTACTTGTTATTGCTTGTTGTGCTGTACTATAATTCTACAACTATTATCTTATTCTATTAATTCACCAACTCAAAAATTAGGAAAGATATTATAAAACTGCATTCATATTTGAAATCAGCATAACTGAAATACTACAAATTCTTTGGAATACCCTCAGCACCGGGAGAAACGTTTTGTTGCTGACCAGTGTAGCTGTTTGTTAAACACTCCAAAACACAAATAAAACCCCTCACAGGAGGGAGTAAACTTAGAATGTTCGTTTTAGAAATGGATTAATGACACAGTGTCCATCTGGGCCACCATGCTCTTTGATGTGAATTCCCATTCATGCTATTAGTAGGGCTTCATCTGATCCAGGGGACCACGGTTTAGGGTATAGCCTTCAACTGAATTCCCAAATTTCCGCGTTATAACCCGTTCTAATAATAATTACTTATTTCCGTTTAGCGATACTTCAGCGACAAACAGAAAGCCTCCCTGATCATAATCACCTATGCAAGTAAAGTTGACGATCATCTCCTTCTAGGGGAAGTGTACTCGAGCACAATGAGCTTCGAAATTTTCAACTTTCCCCCAGAGTTATACTTTGACTGTTTTCGCCTGCAGCTTGGAATTTTGCAAATGCTATACTGGATAGTTGAAGCTGAGTGTACCGTCTTAATATCTTAAACGTAGATCATCCTTTCCTACAAAAATTATCACAGACAGCATTGATGATTTTATCACGGGATATGGATAGACCCTGTGCGCAACACTGGGATCCAGTCGCATTATCGTTGCTGCGTAGGCTGAATAGAATTTAAGTGCTATTTTGTTGACCTACCCAAAATAGTCACCATCCTCTTGGCGTTTCGTGTAGGCTAGTCCCAGTAACCAAACCGCTAGCTGATTGACCACCTTGATAATTCTCAGCCAGTCATTCGCTAGTCTGAAGACGGGAAAGCGAACACATCTGACACACAAAACTTTTGCTGGTTCATATTTATCTCCATGGAGGAACGATTGTATGAGCCAAGCAGTGCTAGGAAACAACATATCTTTAACACCTAGAATGGCTTCTTAGAGATAATGATCGAGGTTGAGTTACGCGATCGCAAGCAAATTCGATAATGCAAATAAACAGTTTACTCGTAGAGAATACACTAACCATTGTCAACTAGAGCTGCCTAGAAATGGCATGCGTGTTCTTAAGTGTAAAAAGAGCTACAATATCAACACATACATAGGTGAGTGTACGAAAATGGTTTGTCCCATGCTTACACTGTTACTTTTCTGATTACAATGTTTACTGAGCTCACGATGACCGAATGCTTTTCGTATAGAAAGCAAAATGTACGATAATGAAACGCTGCACAAAATAAAATACCACAGCTTGGTAAACACATTTAGGACAAAAGGCGTTATTTTGAAACCGGTGGGAAATAGAAACGGGTAAACATAACTACATTGTGGTTACTGCTGCCCTGTAAAATGCAAAATACTTTTGCATACAGTATGAATACAAAGGATTGGAGTGTCTTCTGACTGCTACATTCCAAGCCGGCAGTTATTACCAACGCAGACTTCTTGCCCCTACTTTAGGGTTTTTCATTTACGTTTTTCTCACACCTGCACCAAGTGCCAGTATCGGTGTTTGCATTACATAGGTTTGCTGACCATGTGGCTGCGAGAAGTGTAACCAACATCTGAAAATTTCAGCTACTACATAGCGAACGTTAGGTGTCCTAGACGCATCACTGAATTATGCATTATAATAGGAGGCCGCAGTCTAACATCGTGTATGGATTTCGAGACGTCCGTCATCATCACACAGGTTGGTACCCGGCCGGTGGTAGCACAGCTAATTCTCGTGGGAAGCTTGTGCAATCGGTCCGTCATGACTGAGGTTGCTACGCGACAGACGTGAGTGAGTGCGAATACAGCCTTCCAGTGCGGACCGCAAGCAGGTTTGGTATCTGTACAGGCAATTGACGTGAATCAACTCAAGGACGTGCAATCGGAGATGATAGAATGTAACCTATAAAATGAACCGTGTTCCGTTGCTAATGCACTTCCATCTAGCCTGCTTCGGTCTTTTGTTTTGTCCTTGGCTGGCTTGCCATCGTAGAGAGCAGAGGAGAAAGACACAGTTGCAACAGTATACTCCAACTTCAACACCTAGCACGATTGAAGACGGTATGAATTCTGAACGAAAATTGCAAATTATACGTTGTCTGATTGAAATGCGACAGGTAATCTCAATCCCGGCCGTGATTTACATTGAAGTGAACCATGGTCATTCTGATCATTAGGAACGTAACTGGAACATATGGAAATTCAGTGTTGTCGGCCCGAAAACACTGTATGAACTTAGGTTTCCGTCTGGGAACAAAATTTTATATTGGAGGGTTAGCTGTGATCACTGAAGATGAGATCTCCCCTTAGTTATACGACTACTGCTAAGTAGGTAACACCCAGGCAGAACACAAATCCTAACCCAAGCACAGTTTGCGGGAACGGGACTTAGAAGCCAAGTTTCTAACGAAAATGCAAGTTTTAAACTGTTAAGAAAGGACAACATTTCTACAGGATAAACCTAAATTCAGCTATTTTGCTTATTCTCGTCCACCGTTCACAAACAATTAATGGAATGAAAGTTTCTTATACCGAGAGTGTATAAGTGTCATGTCATTGGTGAATGGAAGGCGGTAAAATCTCATCTGACGTTGGCTGGCATTCCGTTTAGAGGAATGTGCCTACCATTCCCCCCAGGGCAACGTAAGATTAGCAAAACTCCATCGGGCGTAAACAAAGTGAACTTTAGCCGCCTACTTGCTGAAGCCTCAACAAAAACCGTAGGCAGTCGGAACTCTGTCTGTTGATCATTCTAAATGCTTAATAATGGTTTTCGTACAAGAGGCAACAGAATATGTGTCGGACGATTGAACTGGCAGGCAGCTTCAAACCTTTTGCAACTAGGTTTCGTGGAATATGCTCTAAGAGGTTTGTGAACAGTCTCCTCACAGTTTGGTCGAAATACTGGCGAGAGCCTTTAGAATAAAACAGGTAAATGCGTAAGGCGCTAATTTGGGAATCTGACCTGCGCATGTTAGAGTGAAACAGCAAATTCCTAAATCAGTGCAAACGCACAAGTTCAGCAGCATAACAAAACTTTTAGATGAATTTACGGAGGCGATATCAGAACCTGCTGTCATTTTTGTCTCCTTTGAATGGTTGCTTTATGAACATCTTCTTAAGGACTTCGTGTAGCCTTCCGTCCCAATTATCGCGGTCGCGTTCGAGTACCCTACTGAACTATGCCAGATATCAGTTTCCAAATTTTATAGAGGAGTTGCGTTGCAGATCAAATACAATCGTTTGCTTGGTGCAGGAATGGCGTGCACTTGCAAAAGTGGCAGGAACTAGAGATCGTTTGTAGTTCACAGGACAGTAGGCCCTCGTTTCGTCCCATCGGGTCTAAACAATGACGCGTAATCGCATTTGAGGAACGACCCTATCCCCTGCGCAGCTAGTTACTTGCACGACAGAATAGATTAAGTCGCGCTGTATCACAGTTAGTCAGAGTAATACTCGGCCTGGCGTCATGGGTCAGGATCCCGTGGGATACGGCCCATGTGTGACACAGACAAGTCTCAATATGAGGAAAGGGTATTCCAACCATGTGTTCGGTGTGTTGTTGATGCCTGACTTAGTATACCTACGACGAACTTCCTCAAAAACACTATTATCTCCTTGACAATCTCTAATAGTCGTGCTGTTTATTTGCTCTGCTTGAATCAAATGTGTTGTTATGGATCACAAACTTGTAATGGTATTCGCATCTTCCATTGTCAAGAAATGCATATTTTTGTTAAGACAATGGCACCGGCTGCGCCTGGTCCTAGTAAGACTGCATCAAACAGTCTTACAAATTCCCAGAATCTCTATGCCGTACTGTTTGACTGACATTATTTTATTTCCCTGTCACATTCACATTTAATGGAACAACGAAATATGACGGATAAAAAGGCACAGGATTAACCCGACTCGTGGCTTGGTACTAGAAGAAATAGAACATAACTGGACGGAATAAAATGAGCATCCCTGAAGCTCTATTTTACTGACGTATAAAAGAAGGATTGTAGGCATGGGATAGTACCAGACAAAACACAAAAACTAAGGTGTTTTGATTAATACTTATTGCAGATAACAAGCAGGTTTCTCACCCACTTTGCAGATTTACGTGCGTCACTGTGTAGACCACGTACATTTAGAACATAATTTCAGTTAATAAAGTGTAGAGCGTTCAATTCGAAATCCAATGGTTTTCTGAAAATATATAAAGTGTGGACATAGACACCCTACCGTGCGGCCGAACTTTGTTCTGGTCTACAGAACGCTGGATAAACTGAGTTAAAGCCCTGCCAGTTGGCTTGCTTCTGCTTCCAGAGCCTCTGGATGAATGGTGTCGGCACCCGGCGAGCAGTGTTTGCGTAGAGAAGTCAGCTTTTGCAATACAGCCACCGCGGTAAAAGTGATGTGGGTTTATCCTGGCATAGAGATGACAAAGTTAGGAAGGTCGCTTGATGTCAAGACCCTCTGAAACGTGAGGGCATATTGTATCCGCAGCGGGTTTGCTGCCTCCACAGCCGTTCTTGTCGGTTCATCGGCCGTCCAGGATAGAGGAATTACTTGCCTCACTTATCGTAGGCTATCGACGTGGTTGTACGGCAGTTTGTGGTTTGCACTGAAGGATCTTTTAATTGTCTGCTTATATGCGGCTTTGTCTTCTCTTAGAGATTGAGTGCAGTGATTAGACTAGGCTAATTGTTTGTCCCACTATTCTGCTGCTGGAGCTTCCCTGTTCACTCGCGATGATGCGTTGCACACTGTCATCCTCATTCGAGATTTGCTCCAAACGAAAGAGACTGATTTACACTTGTTGCAAACTCTGCTCTCTGAAACCTCTGCAATCAGCTGACTGAATTTGTTGACGAGCTCGAGCCAGGCGATTTCCGGGGGTTCTTTGGCAAGGAACGACAAAGTTGTGGCGCTGACAAACTAAGCCAATCGATGGTAGCTTGTGATGCTTTGCATAGTCTCATCATTCTCATTCCGATATTCGGCGTAGCAGGCGAAGTTAAAACTAACGCTTTCGTGTTCAGTGTGACCAAACGGGCAGTCTACAATCAACACATCAATCATATGCTCTTAGTTGGCAAGCACAAGATCCAGCACAGTTGGTCTGTTACCGGTTCTGAACCGAGTGGACAATGTGATGTGATTGTTAAGAACAACAGTAATTACGTGGTCTTGTAGATCAGCTTTGAATTATTCTCCGATCGTGGCGGGAGTTTCTAAACAATGTAGGGTGAAATCACCAATGTTAATTATGTGAGTGTACTTTCGCTGTACACTGCATCTCAAAGGGGCCGCAGTGTGGCAATCGGTTTCGGGTGTAGAGTTAGGATGTGGTACACCAAGACAATAAGGCAAGCGTCCCTGCCTTTTAACTACCAGCGGCACCAAAGAGAGTAGAAGAACTGCGAGTCTGAATACCCCACGTAATCGCATGCTAAGTCGTTTCGATAAACCAGGATTATCTCCCATCCTTTAGTGAGCCTATCTTTCCGGACCAGCGACATGCCCAATAGCGAAACTTCAGCGTCCGTCATTCCCGTGTGTAACTACGTTTCCTTGATACCAATAACTTCATATGATCCGAAAGCTTGGCGATCTTTCACTTCGGCTAGTTTAGTAAAAAATACCTGAGCATTCTTATACGCACAGGCCAGTTTCGCGGTATGTAGGAGTCCACAGATAGCTTAAGGGGTTAAGCGTGGGAAAATGCCGACAGTTTGGAGGTCGACATTTAGTCATTTTTTGTTGGGATAATGATACCTCCTCTGAAACTTTATCCGTTCAAGGTGCGTTCGAAGTATGTTTAGACTTACTTCAGAGTTGAGTACAGCATTAGGCAAGTGGAGCTCCTGTATCATCGTCGGTACGTTCGCTGCTTCAGGTGCTTTGCTGTTTTAACATTGGTAAGAGGCAACGGCCATTAACCAAAGTTCAGGAGGTTCACTTTTCCGACTTCTCTGCAATCAATCCAAAACATCCGTTGCTTTTTGCTCTGAAGGAAATATAAGTTTTAAGTTTCTAGGGCCGCGTCCTCTATAATCTCGTGAGAGTGTTCCTGGTGAGCGATTGGACTACAGTCTTATCCAAATAAATTTTTCCACGAATGAACTGTCGCTATTCTAAATCATGCTTTCCGGCCACTTGAACATCCTTAGAATGATATTCTGGCACTCCGTGTATGAAGATTTCTTTTAGACGGTCTTACCTGCTATGCTCCACTTCAGTGTTTCTTTTTGTTTGTTGCGCGCTCCAATGGATTTCGGGACAGATGCATATTTCGCAAGAACAATATCGTAGCACACTTGCAGAGAGCAAAACGATTTCTGCGCCGGTGAAGGATTCTAGTGTTACTCGAATAAGTCTAGGTTCGCAATAATGTGGCGAGTTCAGATGACCACTAATTCGTAATGGTTTATGGGTTTGGCTTTGACCATCATCAGCACGCACAATGAGCTCCATTGGTCTTGGTAGTCCGATAACTTGCCGCGATATGTGTCGGCGGTGGACTCGGGGACATTTGAGCATACAACAGTCCCAGCGTTATTGTTGACTCCCTTTTCCGATGATCCACCAAACAGAATAATCGTTTGACCTGACCGGCTGACAATTGTTGCTTGTTTACTGTTTGTTTCTCCATGCGCGTTAACCGTGTCTACAACAGAAGAGGCCGCAACAGCGGCCTCTTGGCTGACCTTTAAAGCAATCTCTGCATACATAACTGATGTTCCGAGGGGATGTGTCATGACAAGAGACATATGAGCTACAGGTCAACGAACCCGGGACCACTGGGATGTTATTTATTCTCTCTAGCTCTTAGCTATCGGATCTCGACGAGCAGCGCTTGGCGCAGCGGATAAATTACGATCGGTTTTCATAAATCGAGTAACTGAAATGTTTCTTATGGAAGCTCATTCCCGGTGTTTACTTACAATGAGTATCATAACAATCCTACTAGTTAAAATATCTAATTGGTGATTTCGACTCCTTCTCAACCCCTAGAATGTACTATCTTGCTAGTTCCCTTGTGTTGGTGCTCACTTTGTTTTTTTATTGCCAACGCAAGATTAGCTTACAGCGGTAACTGACAAAACCGAAACTACGCTGATTCGCGTTCCTGGACCAGAACAACAACTAGGACATTCTCCCTCTTGCGCTCAAAGCTCTGGGAGATTGTTCATTTTGGAATTTCTGGATAAGCGTTCAACATTTGTTACAAATATTCCTCACCTCAACCACCTGTCTAAGGATGGTGTCTGATGGTAGATGCTGTCCTCTACGAGCTACAAAACTAACTACCCTCTCAGCGAGAAAATTGCAAGCAGAGACGTAGCTAGCCCCTAGAGTTGGCCATTCTACGACTATAATATTCGTCAAGAGAATTATCCTTCCATGACTGGCACGTGCCCAACAACTCAGAAAAATGGCTTTAGAATGGAAAGCACTGTCTTCTAGTCCATTGTCTCAATCTACTGGGGACCCAATACCAAATGTACTTATGTGCAACCTCTTTGTTCTAATTATTTTTGCCGGCAATGTACAAAATTTTATTATACTCCGAGCTATCCATCACACTGTCGGAGATCTAGTAACCTCCTTTTCTGATTCTTGTCGTTATCGTCATTTTAATACAACGTGATTATATTTAAATTAATGGAACGCATTGTTAGACGTAAGATCGTACAATCATCAAATTACGATGGCAGACATTCAAGTTACTTCCAGAATACTAGCCATTGCCTTGTACGACTCTAAATATCGATGTATGCGAGGAGGCCTTAGGATGTTCTAATTGCTAATGGCAACATACAACCATGGCTGTTGCAACTCAGCCAATGTAAGACTCTAAAAGGCTCCCAGCTCAAAGTTGACATGCATTACGCATGACTTACTCATCGACAAAATGTTTTAACTGCCATCGAATGCCCAGAACTTAAATCCTCTTCTGCCACAACTAATTTGGCTAATAACTCAATGCTTTTAATATGCACCTTGGTGATCTGATACCCTATTCGTTTTAATCGCAATTTTTCGTTTGAATCGGAGGACAACATAATGCGAAACAAACAATGTGCCCACCAGTTTCTCTGTGACTTTCCTTTGAAGAGATATGCATTAGTGTTAACGTGAATCGCTTGATGAGTCAGCTAAAACCAAAAGTTTCTCCTTTGATCTGTCAATATTTTAACCGGTTTTATAATCCCCACTCCAGTCATCCTGCGGGAATTGTTGAGCACTCGCTTTTTTACAAGTTATGATACATTGCTCGTTGAAAAATTTTCGGAATTTTCCACTGGCCGTAGTCCTTAGTTATCCGTGATGCGTATTCACGGTTACTAATAAGAACCCGACAAATTTGCTGCGTACCTTATTGCATTATTCGTACTAGTAGATTCGTTCGTTTATTATACACATCTAGACCGCATGCGATCTACGACACCACGCTGTAGTCTCACTTACATCATGATGCTGTCTAACCATTTCATTACATTGTCGAAAACGATTTATATGATAGGCTTAATGTTACTAATTCCACATTCTTAATCCGAGGGCATGCTGAACAAGATCAATCACTCCTTACTTAGGTTTTGATAATGCATAAGTTGCAGTTTACAAAGAAATTATTACTTTGTGACATTAGCAAGCTCGATTTGATATAAGACCCTATGGAAACCACAAGGCTGTTTTTCGGAAAATTCGAATCATAGCTCACGAAATATTGACGAAGTGTACCTCGGAACCAAACTAGGATGAAATAAAACGTATTGGGTTCAAATTATACCCCAGACCCAAGTTTGTATCATTGAATTACACTAATAACTTCGGAAACGCTTGATTCTATTGGACTGGAAGCAAGAAACACCTACTTAATGCGGTGCAGAATAACTTGAACTGCAACATTGATGTATGAAGGGTCAAAGGAATTACGTGGGATAGTAATAAGCTGGAAGACTAATTCATAATAAAGTTTTTTGGTGAACACACCATAGTGCTTGTTTTCAATGCTCGCAGAACAGCCGATAATTTTGCTAGAAAAATGTATTGATCCACCGGTTGGAATTTCGGAAACACGCATCTTAACTGTGATATAAAGCTAATTGTCGAACACGTTACAAAATAAAATGCGAATTGGACAGTTCTTCGTCAACTGTGAATTGAAGAAAAGCTGATTGTTACTTTAATAATCAATGTACAATTATTCATATATACACCATGATTAAGGTGTTTCGCACAAGTATGCAATGCCCCATACATTATGTCGCACCAAGAACGCTGAATAATAAAACAGGTGTACGGAGAATGCCTAACCAAATCTGCGCAACATGCACACGTAATCGGGAAAAACCGCGACTGTCTGCTAGAAACTCGTCAGCTTTATATATAAGGCCATATTCATCCAGTAACTCTGTCCGAGCTGCTAGCACAACCACTTCTATCCGACAAGCAAGCAGAAGAGATAGAGTTTGCACTGACAACGGTGGTCATATAGAGTGGAACACGTTCGGTTTAATAACTTAAGGAAAGTCAAACACGGAAAGCAGCTTAACGATTTGCCTCATAATTACGTTAGGGAGAAACAGACGGAAATGTAGGTGCGCACTCGCTTCAGAATGTTAAGTTTTAGATATGTAGCGGCAGTCCGTAAGATGTTTTAGGAAATTGACGACCGCCAGTAACGGAAAATGAGCAACTACAATGTAATCAGCAGAGTCTAAGGCTCTGTATCAGCAATCAATTAACTATCGCAGTGCAACGCTTTACCCCGGGGATGAGCAGAAGCCAGTTGATTGTTTAGGGTTAAACCCACCAATTGACTTAGAAATTCCAGTCTATCACATTGAAAATTGAATATTCCACATCTTGCTATTCCACAGATCTTTAGAGAGTTTCACAGTACAACCCTTTTGTACTGACCAACACAGGGAAAGCGTGAGCACTTCCGTCCCAAAAACCATTGATGCTAATTCAGACAAAGACTAGCTATCAAATCAAATCAAGTCAGAGTGAATGCACTTGCAGCATATTACGGAAGCTACTGCGGATATACTAAAACAACATGCTTAAAAACCAAAACCGATTAACTGGCAAAAATGACCTGGGGATAACAAGTGCCGCACGAATAAATGGTCCAATTTGAATCCTGTTGACGATAGGGTGCGGGTATCAATCTGAAAGATGACTTCTCAACGTACAAAGCGCGTACTGTTTTCCTCACCTAGAACGCGGTATTTTTACGTCCAATTCTCGAAACTACGCGCAGGACTGCACTGCTCTCCGAGCTGCATGATTTATCCTGCAGACGTTTCAATACCAGAGTAGGTAAAATCGTTAGTGCGGCTTTAAAGTCCTGTTTCGCAGTGCATCGCATAGCGAGTTCGAGATCTATATGCTTATTGATAGCGTACTGCTTTTAATACCGTACTAAAATAAACTCACGTGCTTGCCGGCTTGGAACTCTCCCGACTATTTTGGAGTGCTATAGGTCGAACTGGTGATCTTAGGTATCCATATGCATGTTCATCAAAGAATTCTGATCATGGCGGCGGATGGCTTGGCCATGTTGAAATAGCCGTGTGCCAAGCTTCGTTCCGGTTTATCCTGTGTAGTAATCATCACAATTTCGACAGGAGATCTTGTAGATTATGCCAGATGTTTCCCACTGGTTAAGGTTATCTTTTCATTTGAAGAGCTTATTTTGAATTGTTTCCGTTGGTTGGTGGGTAATTTTGACTCCCAAGGGCAACATAAGTCTCGCTGCCACTTTAGAGATTCCGTTGATTTAAAGCAACGCGGGTCGCTTTTCAGCCGTTGCATTTGTTAAGGTGTGTTGCGTTTCTTTATGTGGGGCCAAGCGGCGCAGAATGAAGACTTTGGAATACGAATTCCGTTTGAACGAGCTGAAGAGATAGTCTTCCTCCGCCTGTCTCAGCTGCTTCGCGCTACAATGCGTCCGTGCTTGTTGGAAAATAGTTTGAACGCAGCTGCGTTTGTGCACTGTCGGATGATTGTTCTTGTAGTTGTGGATCTGGTCCCTATGTGTTAACTTTCGATAGACAGTCGTTTCCAGTGGTCGTGAACCAGTCCTACGTATGAGAACATCTAAAATTGGTAGCTGCCTATTGTTTTCCTCTTCTCTCTTGAATTAGATGCCGTCGAACACATTGTTGAATAGCGCATGTGTCTCTTATAATTTGGAGCTTTTTAGCATGACTAAGGTGTCGTCTACGTTGGACACCCAAAGTTGCAATTTCGCGATTGGGTGTGCTATCCGTTCTACCGCCTGCATCACTACTTTTGGCTACCAGTCCAGAGATCGGCGATCCTAATGGTGTGCCTTATATACTGCTAGGTTTGGCCGTTAAAGATGAAATAGGTTGTTATCTAGAATCCCAGCAACTCCACCATTTATTCGGCGTCCATTTGACTAATTGTATCGGAATCTGTGTGTTATTCCAATAGAGCAGCCATCTTTTGTTTTGCCGAGTTGATGTCGATGGATGTGAACAGCGACGTCATATCAAAACAGACCATTATTGCGCTTTGATCTATGGTTGTAGTTTTGAGGTTTGCTATCAACGGTTCTGCCGAGTTATTCGAATGTTTTGCTCCCGAAATCAGATGTTCTAGCCGTCTCCATAGCTGTTGTGTAAGTTTGTAGTTTGATGCTCCAGGTAACGACAAGATGGGACGGAGAGGTACACCGCTTTTACGTACTTTTGCTACACGGTAGATTCGCGGTAGTATCGAATCTTGGGGTTTCATTATTTTCTGATCCAATTTTGTGTTTCGTTCTATTTGTTCTAGTTTTAGCAAAGCGCTTGATGTTACCTACTAAGCGTTTTGGCAGACCTTCCTTCATCGGTGGGTATTTGTTGGTGCCACTGAGCAGATGTTGTGCCTTCATCATGTAATCGGTTTCGTCCATTAGAACCATTAGACGACCTTTGTGGGCCCGTAGTATAATATGCTTCTGTCCATGCATGTGGATTTCTAAGGCCACCAGTTCGACCTAGAACCAGCCAAATTACTCGAGAGAGCCCCAAGCTGGCAAGCACCAGTTCATTTAAGTCTGGTATTAAAAGCAGAACCCCACCAATAAGCACTTAGATTTCTAAGACGCTATGCGAGGCACTGCAAAACAGTACCTTAAAGACGCACTGAGGATGTCGCCTGGTCTGGCAGCGAAACATCTTCAAGATAATCATTCAGCTGGAACAGCAATGAAAAATCCACATCCACATACCGAGCTAAGGATATTCTCAGCCATTTCAATAGCATAACTTGCTAAATCGCAAAAGTCGACAGATTGTTCAGTCAAATTGTACAGTTGAGTTTTCAAAAACAAACGCCTGAAAGAATAATAAATTTGCAATTAAATGCTGTGAATCTCTTTCAACTTTATCTGCAGGTTCTACGCATTAGAATATTATCGCTGTGCAATGAAATATCCAAACTGTGTCCCGGCGGTGACTTTGGGAACGAAGTAGAAGTATTTAATTTTTATATAAAGGATGGATAAAAAGAGATCATAATTGAAAAATAAAATTGCGGTAATGTATCGACGGTACGCTACACGGACCATATGGTTAATTCGGACCAATTTTGCCAAAGTGTTGTCAAAATCAGTTTCTGTTCAATTTGTTCAAAAGGAAAGAAGTTCTGTGTCGATGCTTCAGTAGTCCAACCATTTACGGTAATCGAGGAGCACAGCATTTGACATTGATGGAGGTTATTAACAAACCCCTATTCCGCGTACTAATATATCCAAACCAAGTTCGAGTTTTATAGCAATGCTGAGAAAATTTCTTTTAAATTAAGTCTGATATTCTTGTGCTTGCGAAGCTAAAATTTGTCTCAAGATTTAACATTTAGGTTAGAATTATAGGTGGTGTTCTGCGAGGCTAAATTTGGCATTGTTCCGCACTTTTACGCAACATGTCTGCATGCTTTCTTCAAACTAAAAGTTACGAGGAGTCATAAGGTTTATTTAGTAATGGTAGGATGAGGATGAAATACAAAATGACGAATTTTGATACTACGTCTTAATTTTACTCAAATTTTCTTTGAACTTTTAGAGCACGGGTTAGACCTATTTGGATGCACATAAACAATCGTCAGCCAAAGTTACGGCCATTTGTTCACCTCTGAAAAATCTAACACAAAAAACAACATCCGACGAGGCATCTACATTTTGCTTTAACTTTATTTTGAGCAAGATATCAAAGTTGATTAAAGGTTCCGGTACACTGTCCACTGATTTATCCAATCTTCTGATTTGGAGTACCTGATTCCCTACAATAATTGCAACACCTAAATGATGAAGTTCCGTAAATTAAATCCATCCTAGTATTTACCTACTTAACGTAACTTAAGAGCGCAGCCGTGGTTCAGCAGAATTGTAAATGAGGAAATTGACTGCATGATGCTGAAATACAAATATAACAAAAAGAGCAAAAATACCTAAATTTATTGCCTGTTATTCGTTCACAACTGGCGCAAATGCAAAATGGTGGAAACAACGCCCAAATGTATGTCATTAAACAATAGGAACATGGGAACAATATTGTGTTACGGGTAGAAAGTAATGCTTAACAAGTCCCGTGGGAGGAAACTTCTTGCGAAAACTACATTGCGTGATAAAGTGAAAAACGTTTTGGTGGACTCACCATAGACCTATGTCGAATAGCGTTGTTCGCGTATTAAAAGTATAAATCCATTGGTTGGGAGTTTGGTAAGAGAGGTTGCGCTTAGCAGTCCCTGCCTAACAAGTTACAAAATGAAATGCAAATGAGATAACGCATTGTCATCTCGTTTGTTAAATGTCGCCAGATTGGGAGCAGAGAAGACATAATTAATGAGGGCGTTCCGAGGCTGGCGCGCCCGTCGGGAAAAGAAATATCTACGGCCTTCAAGCCAACTATACGGTATATACAATTTCTGAAGCTGACCTCTTATGTTAGTGTTGCGGTTAAGTTCCAGCAGCGAAGTTTAAATGTGGATTGTGTTCTTTAGATTCTGATAAACTACTATGAGGTCCTTGCGAAAAAGCGATTATCGACTGCTGTACATTATTAAAAACCAGTGTAAGCTGATAGGGCAGATGAAAGAGGCGCCTGACGTACTTGGTTACAGTTCGTTGAGCACTCTTGAGAACAACGACATCCTGTTTCTTCCAAAGCTGCCACGCCTGGATACCATATCCCACGTGTGGTCACATGTAGGCGTTAAGCAATTGGGACAAAAGTTATGGTTCAAACCGACAGTACCCTGTGCAAAGCGGGCAGTAGGGTTGATTGCCGGTTCTCGTCGCCCTATCTGTTTGTTATAAACACTCGTGATCTTCCTGTAATAGTACACCGAGCTCACGCTCCTGAGAGGTTGCCTTCAAGATGCATTCGCCAAGATTGTACATGTCCACCGACTGGTGACGCAGATGGATCACCTTGAAATTAGCTATGTTCGCTTGAAGCAGTCCCTCGTTGACCATTTATAAGTACTGTCCATGTCACCTGGGAGAAGATCTAGATCTTCATTGTTACTACTTTCCCACTATATATTGACGACATCGGCGAAAAGCAGGAAATTTGAGGAGATAACTCTCATCACGTCGTTGAGAAACAGCAGGAACAAGCGTGGTTCCAGCACTGAGCCCTGCGGGACTCCACATTCCGCCTCAAACGGGTTAGAGAGTGATCCCCTAACACGCACTTGAAAATTCTGTTGGGGAAGATAGTTGCTTATTCAATGAAGTACAGGATCTCTAATTCTGTGCTATGCAGCCTGTGAAGTAGGATGCCGTGATCCAGACGGTCGAAATATTTGGATAAGTCCAGATAGATGCTATCAACACCGACCCCATCATCAGCCAGTCCCGTCCTATTACCCTGTGCAATATGCAGGTTGGTGGTCTATGACCGGTGCTGACGGAAGCCATGCTGCTCCGGTGCCAAGATGTTGCATTTTTCAGGTAGTGTATCAGTGCCTCAGCCATGACCGCTTCCAACATCTTCGTGAGCACAGGGAGGAAAGTCACTGAGCGATAGTTTGCAGGCTCCGAAAGGTTAACTTCCTTAAAATTGGGGTGATAATGCCACGCTTCCACATAGTGGGGAGTTGCTGTTCACCGAAGAATGTTTGCAAGAACAATGACAGCGCTTCAGCTAGCTTGGTGGCCGAAGCCTTGAGTGCTTTCAGGCGGAATTTGTCGGCTCCCAAGGAGCTCTAATCACACAGCAAGAATAACTTCTATAGCACAACTGATGGGTTAAAAACTACACGTGTAAACAATGGAGTCATTAATGTGCATGACATTATGGCACATGTAGAGACTGCGAGTTGGAAAGTTGTGGCGTATTGTAGTTGCAGGGCGTTAGCTGCTTCTTCGGTGACTTGTAATCTACCGCCTGTCGTGAAAAGTGGAGGGATGTCATGTTTCACTTTACAAACGTTGTTGAAATGCCTATACAGCAGTTTGCTGTTTGACAGGAATTTTTTGACTAGACACTTTTGATAAGTTACTTTGTCCTCTCGGATAAGTGCTGTGCAATGGTTGCGATGGGTCAGGAAATTGTCCGAAGGCTCTGAGTCGGGGTTACTCTTGTAGGCATGCTATAATGCATCCCTTATCGTCATGCATTTTCGATTCTTGCTGCTTAGAATTGAAGGCATTTTTTATGGGATGAAGGGGCTTGGGCTTCGATGATCTATTGACGATGTCGTTGAGTCTACCAAAACATTCTGTCCAGACGTTGAGAATTCCCAAGCAGATGTGTCGACGAGTTTTTTCAAAACGTGCTAGTGCGTGGTTGCATGAGTTAGTTCCGAGGGTTCAGATGGATACTCTGCATAACACATATAGTTAAAGGTTTTCACTACATGGTGACTGAGACCTAGTGGACTATGCATCAATAAGTTGTCAACCACCAGCTCTTCATTCGTGAGTACAAGGTCCAATGTGGACAGTTTGTTTGCTGTCCTGAATCTAGTGGGCGTGGTGACGATATTGTACGAAGAAATTTTAGAGATCAGTTCATGCGTCTCTGCTTTGAACTGGTCACTAGGTGATGACAAAAACTCTAGATTGTGTAGATCGGTCCCCGGGGACCTAGTTCGTATTACTATGTTCAGGCCACTATTAAGCGGGAATCCATTTCCGAAGTGGATGTTGGGGGGCGGTTAACGACCGTTACGAGACATGCGTCGTTGTGTTTTAGTCAGAGACAGCAACAGAGTGAGTTGGTATGGTGAGTTTACAGATTATCAACTACTGTACATTGCAGGTCGCTGCGGTAGTGGAGTAGTGCCCCTAACTCCTCTACTAGGGCAGTCGTTACGGATGAGTAGCACTCCGGCTATCTCAAGGTCAGCATCAGTCACCTCTTGGTGCAACCAAGTTTCAGTAATAGTAACTAGGTCCCAAGTATTCTTAAATTGACGTAGCCGATGTTCGGTAATTTTACCGAGGAGCCTATGGGCTTTAGTGTACATACATGAAACTCTCTCAGAGTTAACCTACGAAGGTTGTACAACTTATACGTGGAACATTGCAGTACTTTGGCGTGTTTCGAGGTTATTACATCTCATTAGATAGAGTTAGAAGGCATCGAACACTGGACCATTGGGATAGTAGTTGTGACCGCCACAACTTGATTAACCATCAAGCCAATGATAAAACTTCGTCTACCAAATTGCTTGATGAGGAGATGCTAATAACCAGCTATCTGTGAAACAGTCATTTCCTTCCCCGTTACTACTATGAGCTTAGAAACGGTGCATACCTGCGTGTTTGAAACCTATAACTACTGGCATCTTATGAATTACCTGGATTTCTCTTACTGTCATACTTTCGATTACGGAGAACTGCAATCTGTCTTTCAAACCCTCCTTCCTCAAGGTCACCCTCACACACGCATGACGTGCGTGCTCCTGGATCGTTTGGATTATTCCCCTCTATCCTCTCTCCATCTTCTCGCAGCGTTGTCACTGTACGATCATTCGAACCGGATTTACCAGCTGTACACAGTGATCCATCATCCGTGGAGATATCTTCTACGATTAGAGGCTGTGTCATAACTAACCTTTTTCACTGGCATCTGTGGTAAAGCACAAACGCTTAATTCAACCATATTGAGCCGATTGCCTTTCTGTGTGACACCATTCCGTACAGAATTCTCGAGGCAGGCCGAAAAGCCTAAGCTTATTCCGATCCAGTGTTTCTCAACACAGCTGTGAAAGAATCTGTCAATCTGTGTTCAGCACTCTGTTCAGGTTCCAGTCAATCGAAATTCTTTGCGACCTTGTCAGCCAGTGCGGCTACATAACACATCACACGGACCGCGCGACCACGCCGACCGCTCATTTGACCTTGCAACCACCACGCTCGCCTGATCGAGGTAAATACTATGATGTATTTGGTGACTCAATTGCCTCATTTATGTATTGCAATTATCGAAGGGAAACAAGTTCTCCAAGTCACAAGATCAGATAAAGCTGTGGATACTGTACCGAAGCATTTAATCAAGTTTGATACCTTGCTCAATACAAAGTAAAAGCATAACGTACATACCGCGTCGAATGTTGTCTTTTGTGTTGGATTTCTCAGTGGTGAACAAATGGCCATAACTTTGGCCGACTATTTTGTATGTGTATCCAACTAGGTCTAGCCCCTGCTCCGGAAGTTCAAAGAAAATATGGGTAAAATTAAGACGCATTATCACAATTCGCCATTTTATCTTCCATCCTCATCCTATAATTCCTAAATAAAACTTATGACTCCTCGTAACTGTTAGGTTGAAGAAAGCATGCAGGCATGCAGCGTAAAAGTGCGGAACAATGCCAAATTTAGTCTCGCAGAACACCACCTATAATTCTAACCTAAATGTTAAATTTTGAGACAAACTTTAGCTTCGCAAGCACAAGCATATCAGACTTTATTTATAAGCAATTTTCTCAGCATTGCTATAAAACTCCCACTTGGTTTGAAGATTTTAGTACACCAAATAAGGATTTTTTAATAACATCCATGAATGTCATATGCTATACTCCTCGGTTGCCATAAATGGTTGAACCACTGAAGCATCGACACAGAACTTCTTTCCTTTCGAACAAATTGAACAGAAACTGTTTTTAAACACACTTTGGCAAAATTGGTCCGAATGAATAATATGGTCCGCGTATCGTATCTCGATTCATTACCGCAATTTTATCTCATAATTATGATCTCTTTTTATCCATCCTTTATGTAAAAATTAAATACCTCTGCTTCGTCCCCGAAGCCACCGCCCAGAAACAATTAGGATATTTCATTGCTCAGTGATAATATTCGAATGCATAGAACCTGCAGATAAACTCGAAAAGATTCACAGCATTTAATTGCAAATTTATAATTCTTTCGGCTATTTTTTTTTGAAAATTCAACTGTACAATTTAACTGAACAATCTGTCGACCTTTTTGCGATTTAGCAAGTTATGCTTTTGAAATGGCTGAGAATATTCTTAGCTCGGTATGTGGATATGGATTTCTCACTGCTATTCCAGCTGAATGATTAGCTTGAAGAAGTTTCGTTGCCAGACTATGCGACATCCTCAATGCGATTTCAAGGTCCTGTTTCGCAGTGCCTCGTATAGCGACTTCGAGATCTACGTGCTTATTGATAGGATTCTGCTTTGAGTACCAAACTTACATAAAATCTTGATTGCCATCTTGGGGCTCTCCTGAGTATTTTGGCCAGTTCTAGGTCGAACTGGTGGCCTTGGGAATCCATAAGCAAGGGCAGAAGTATATATTACTATTAGCCCACGAAGGATGGCAAATGGTTCTAATGGACAAAACCGATTACATGATAAAAGCACAAAATCTGCTCAGCTACACCAGCACATACCAACCAAAAAAAGAAAGATCTGCCAAAACGTTAAGGTAACAACAAGCGCTTCGCTAAAACTAGAACAAATAGAACGAAACACAAAATTGGATCAGAAAATGATGAAACCATGATACTACCGCGAATCTACCGTGTGGCAAAAGTACGTAAAAGCGGTGTACCTCACCGTCCCATCTTGTCGTTACCTGGAGCATCAAACTACAAACTTACACAACAGCTATGGAGACGACTAGAACATCTGATTTCGGGAGCAAAACATTCGAATAACTCGGCAGAACCGTTGATAGCAAAACTCAAAACTACAACCATAGATCAAAGCGAAATAATGGTCTGTTTTGATATGACGTCGCTGTTCACATCCATCGACATCAACTCGGCAAAACTAAAGACTGCTGCTCTATTGGAATAACACACAGATTCCGATACAGTTAGTCAAATGGACGCCGAATAAATGGTGGTTGCTGTGATTCTAGATAACAACCCATTTCATCTTTAACGGCCAAACCTAGCAGTATATAAGGCACACCACTAGGATCGCCGATCTCTGGAGTAGTAGCCAAAGTAGTGATGCAGGCGGTAGAACGGATCGCACTCCCAATGGCGAAATTGAAACTTTGGGTGTGCTACGTAGACGACACCTTAGTCATGCTAAAATGCTCCAAATTATAAGAGACACATGAGCTAATCAACAATGTGTTTTGCGGCAGCTATTTTAGGAGGGAAGAGGAAATCTGTAGGCAGCTACCAATTTTAGATGTTCACATACGTAGGACTGGTTAAGGTCCACTGGAAACAACTGTCTATCGAAAATTAACAAATACGGACCAGATCCACAACCACAAAAACAATCATCCGACAGTGCACAAACGTAGCCGCGTGCTAACTTTTTTCAAACGAGCACGGACGCATTGTAGCGCGAAGCAGCAAAGGCAGGCGGAGGAAGACCATCTCTTCAGCTCGTTCAAACGGAATTCGTATTCCAAAGCCTTCATTCTGCGCCGCTTGGCCCCACATAAAGAAACGCAACACACCTTAACAAATGCAACGGCTGAAAAGCGACCCGCGTTGCTTTAAATCAACGGAATCTCTAAAGTGGCAGCGAGACTTATGTTGCCCTTGGGAGTCAAAATTACCCACCAACCAACGGAAACAATTCAAAATAAACTCTTCAAATGAAAAGATAACCTTAACCAGTGGGAAACATCTGGCATAATCTACAAGATCTCCTGTCGAAATTGTGATAATTACTACACAGGATAAACCGGAACGAAGCTTGGCACACGGCTATTTCAAAATGGCCAAGCCATCCGCCGCCATGATCAGAAATATTTGACGAACATGCATATGGATATCTACGATAACCAGTTCGACCTATAGCACTCCAAAATACTCGGGAGAGTTCCAAGCCGGCAATCACGTGAGTTTATTGTAGTGCAGTATTAAAAGCAGTACGCTATCAATAAGCATTTAGATCACGAATTTGCTATGCGATGCACTGCGAAACAGGACTTTAAAGCCGCACTAACGATTTTACCTACTCTGGTATTGAAACTTCTGCAGGATAATCATTCAGCTCGGAGAGCAGTGCAGTCCTCCGCATAGTTTCGAGAAATGGACGTAAAAATACCGCGTTCTAGGTGAGGAAATCAGAACGCGCTTTCTACGTTGAGAAGTCATCTTTCAGATTGATACCCGCACCCTATCTTCAACAGGATTGAAATTGGACCATTTATTCGTGCGGCACTTGTTATCCCCAGGTCATTTTTGCCAGTTAATCGGTTTTGGTTTTTAATCATGTTGTTTTAGTATATCCGCAGTAGCTTCCGTAATATGCTGCAAGTACATTCACTCTGACTTGATCTGATTTGATAGCTAGTCTCTGTCTGAATTATCATCAATGGTTTTTGCGACGGAAATGCTCACGCTTTCCCTGTGTTGGTCAGTACAAAAGGGTTGTACTGTGAAACTCTGTAAAGATCTGTGAAATAGCAGGATGTGGAATATTCAATTTTCAATTTGGTAGACGTATTGCTAAGTCAGTTGGTGGGTTTAACCCTAAACAATCAACTGGCTTCTGCTCATGCCCGGGGTAAAGCGCTGCACTGCGATAGTTAATTGATTGCTGATACAGAGCCTTAGACTCTGTTGATTACATTGTAGTTGCTCATTTTCCGTTACTGGCGGTCGTCAATTTCCTAAAACATCTTACGGACTGCCGCTACATATCTAAAACTTAACATTCTGAAGCGAGTGCGCACCTACATTTCCGTCTGTTTCTCCCTAACGTAATTATGAGGCAAATCGTTACGCTGCTTTCCGTGTTTGACTTTCCTTAAGTTATTAAACTGAACGTGTTCCACTCTATATGACCACCGTTGTCAGTGCAAACTCTATCTCTTCTGCTTGCTTGTCGGATAGAGGTGGTTATGCTAGCAGCTCGGATAGAGTTACTGGATGAATATAACCCTATATATAAAGCTGACGAGTTTCTAGCAGACAGTCGCGGTTTTTCCCGATTACGTGTGCATGTTGCGCAGATTTGGTTAGGCATTCTCCGTACACCTGTTTTATTATTCAGCGTTCTTGGTGCGACATAATGTATGGGGCATTGCATACTTGTGCGAAACACCTTAGTCATGGTATATATATGAATAGTTGTACATTGATTATTAAAGTAACAATCAGCTTTTCTTCAATTCACAGTTGCCGAAGAACTGTCCAATTCACATTTTATTTTGTAACGTGTTCGACAATTAGCTACTTATCGCTGTTAAGCTGCGTGTTTCCGAAATTCCAACCTGTGGATCTATACATTTTTCTAGCAAAATTATCGGCTGTTCTGCGAGCATTTGAAAACAAGCACTATGGTGTGTTCACCAAAAAACTTTATTATGAATTAGTCTTCCAGATTATTACTATCCCACGTAATTCCTTTGACCCTTCATACACCAATGTTGCAGTTCAAGTTATTCTGCACCGCATTAAGTAGGTGTTTCTTGCTCCCAGTCCAATAGAATCAAGCGTTTCAGAAGTTATTAGTGTAATTCAACGACACAAACTTGGGTCTGGAGTATAATTTGAAGCCAATACTTTTTATTTCATCCTAGTTTGGTTCCGAGGTACATTTCGTCAATATTTTGTGAGCTATGCTTCGAATTTTCCGAAAAACAACCTTGTGGTTTCCATAGGGTCTTATATCAAATCGAGCTTGCTCGTGTCACAAAGTAGCAATTCCTTTGTAAACTGCAAACTTGTGCATTAGCAAAACCGAAGTAAGGAGTGATTGATCTTGTTCAGCATGCCCTCGGATTAAGAATGTGGAATTAGTAACATTAAGCCTATCATATAAATCGTTTTCTACAATGTAATGAAATGATTAGACAGCATCATGATGTAAGTGAGACTACAGCGTGGTCTCGTAGATCGCATGCGGTCTAGATGTGTATAATAAACAAACGAACAATGGAACAATGGAACAATGGTTTATGACGGGTATAAAAGCAATGCTTGACAGGTCCCGTAGGATGATGAGAATTAACATCGTAAAATTAAAAAATCGTATCGACGAAAGTACGTGTGAAATGCATGACTCACCAAGGGATTGGAGATGCACATAAACAAGTAATCCAATAGGAATTTTAAGTGGATTCCGTCCACGTTCGTTGTTCACTAATACCATCATCCGATGGTCGCACGTTATATCACATAGTGCAATCGTGTCAGAGTTTCGTCAAGGCGTTTTTTGAAAAGGGATAGGGTGGGAGCGTTAATTACATGTTCTGGAAGGGCGTTCCAAGGTTGTGACCCTCGGAGGGAGAAGAAATTGCGTCGACATTCCAGTCGACTGTACTGTGTGATCAACTTAAACTGATGACCTCTTAGGGATGCGTTTTGACTACGTTTCAAAAGGGAATGACACGTGTGGTTGGGGGTTCTCAGTATCCGGTACACCAATATG
Source organism: Dicrocoelium dendriticum (assembly GCA_944474145.2). NCBI lineage: Eukaryota > Metazoa > Platyhelminthes > Trematoda > Plagiorchiida > Dicrocoeliidae > Dicrocoelium > Dicrocoelium dendriticum. Next base: position 81,727,870 of record OX104059.1, read on the forward strand.
AGATCGCCTCTCAAACGACGGTAACGTCCACTGTATAAGTTAAGAGTTTTCAGCCTGAGTGGATAGGGAAGGCTGGAAAGACCTTTGACGTATTTTGTCGCTCTGCGTTGTGCAGTATCGAGTGCAGTGAGGTGGCACTTCTGCCATGGTTGCCACGCTTGAATAGCGTATTCTGTGTGCGGTCTAACAAAAGCGCTAAGCATTTTCGGAAAGATTGAGGCGTCAAACTTCCTAAACGCTCTGCGCAGAAGGCCAAAGTGTTGGTTTGCTCTCTTGGAGGCCTTTTCGGTCTGCATTAAGCACCCAAGATCTTCTTGTACAAGCACGCCAAGATCGCACTCATGAGAGGTCCGCTGTAGAATGTCAGGTCCTAAGCGGTAGTTATACGCACTCTGATGGCGTATGCTCAAGATTTTGCACTTTGTGGTGTTGAACTGTAGCATGTTCTCGTTTGACCACTTGTATGCTTTGTCCAAATCATCCTGCAAGGCTGTGTGATCCTCTCCTGAAGCTATGGCACGCCATATCTTTAGGTCATCTGCAAACAGCAGAAAGTTGGAAGATAGTGCAGCTGCAAGATCATTTATGAAAACAATGAACAAGCGAGGTCCGAGTACCGAGCCCTGAGGTACGCCACACTGAACTTCGATTGGTTCCGACAGGGTATTTCGGACTCTCACATTCAGGTGGGGTTGAACGAGAAATTCGCCTATCCATCCTAGAATAGGATTGCCGATACCACAATGCTGCAGCTTGTTCAGTAAAATCCGATGGTCCAGTCGGTCGAATGCCTTAGAGAAGTCCAAGTAGGCTACATCCACTCCGACTTCGGCGTCCACAGATTCTGTCCAGTTTGAACGAGCAATCAGCAAATTAGTTGTGCAGGACCTGCCTTGGCGAAATCCGTGCTGCTCCGGAACGAGGATGTTGCTTTTCTCCAGGTACTCCATGAGGGCCTCGGCTACAATGGACTCCATGATCTTGGAGATTACCGGAAGAAGGGTAATCGGACGATAATTAGTTGGATCTGCACGGCTACCATTTTTGTGGATTGGAGTGATGATCCCGTGCTTCCACATCGTTGGGACGTGCATCTCGTTAAGGCATCGCTGAAAGAGTGTCGCCAAAGGTTCAGCTAAGCTCGTGGCGGAGACTTTCAGCGCTTTCGGCCGAATGCCGTCCGCACCCGGGGAGCTAAATTCGCGCAACGACATCAACCGCTTCAATACAGCTGCAGTTGTGAAGGAAATGTGGTTAAGGCCTGATGGCGGAATAAGTTGCCTAGATATGGTGCAGGATGTTTGCACACACTGGAAAGTGCGGCCGAAGTGTTGTCCTAGGACGTTCGCCGCATCCTGTGCCGTATGTGCTAATCCGAAAGCTGTGCGCAGAGCCGGAATTCCGCGCTTAACGCGGCGAAGCTTATTTATGTGTCTGTATAGTAGCTTTGGGTTAACGCAGAACTTTGACACAAGATCTTGTTGGCTCTTTACCTTATCCTCTCTGACGAGTGTGACACAGTGGTTTCTTTGTGTAATATAGGTGTTCCAAGTATCCTCGCTCGGAGAGGCTATATGGGCGCGCCATGCCAGATCCCTCAATCCCATGCATTTCCGGGTCCTGCTTCTGAGAAACGACTTCGCCTTGTCGGGTCGGGGGATTTTGGTTTTAGATGCCAATGCTACGAGCGTGTTGAATTTGTTGACAAATTTCCCGCATGCCACTTCTGGGGACCACTCAGTTAAGAAGGACCAGCTCGTAGCACTAATGAGTTCTGCCAGGTTATCGTAGTTGGTTACGACGTAAGATTCCACGTTGCTTGCATTAGGATAATCTGCATAACACAAGTATTGGAACAATAGTGTCGCATGATCGTTGCGGCCTAAGGGAGTGGATGTGGTTACTACGTCCATCATCAGTTCCTCATTGGTGAAAACGAGGTCCAAGATGGCCGGTTTGTTTCCTGTCCTGAATCGCGTTGGGGATGTGACATGGTTGTACAGCGGTGATCCTGCAATTAGCTCCTGTAGATCGGCTTTGAATGGTTCACTCATGGTGGCTGGGGTTTCTAGGCCGTGCAGATTGAAGTCCCCTACCAGCAAAACATGACTGTATGACCGTTCCAGTAAATTCTTCAAAGCAGAAGAATAATGCAATAAAGTACGCAGCAAATTTGGCGCGTTCTTAATAGTAAACGTGGATACGCATCACGGATAACTAAGAACTACGGCCAGTGGAAAATTCCGACGATATTTCAATGAGCAATGCATCATAACTTGTAAAAAAGCGAGTGCTCAACAATTCCCGCAGGATGACTGGAGTGGGGATTATAAAACTGATTAAAATATTGACAGATCAAAGGAGAAACTTTTGCTTTTAGCTGACTCACCAAGCGATTCACGTTAACACCAATGCATATCCCCTCAAAGGAAAGTCACAGAGAAAACTGGTGGGCACATTGTTTGTTTCGCATTATGTTGTCCTCCGATTCAAACGAAAAATTGCGATTAAAACGAATAGGGTATCAGATCACCAAGAGGTCTATTAAATGCATTGAGTTATTAGCCAAATTATTTGTGGTGGAAGAGGATTTACGTTCGAGGAATTCGATGGCAGTTAAAACCTTTTGTTGATGAGTAAGTCATGCGTAATGCATGTCAACTTTGAGCTGGGAGCCTTTTAGTGTGGCACAGTAGCTAAGGTGTTCCCCACCTCTAGCTAACGTGTATGATGATAATGATGATGGGAGCCTTTTAGAGTCTTACAATGGCTGAGTTGCAACAGCCATGGTTACATTTTGCCATTATCAGTTAGAACAAACTAAGGCCTCCTCGCATACACCGATATTTAGAGTCGTACAAGGCAATGGCTAGTATTCTGGAAGTAACTTGAATGTCTGCCTTCGTAATTTGATGGTTGTACGATCTTACGTCTAACAATGCGTTCCACTAAGTTAAATATAATCACGTTGTATTAAAATGATGATAACGACAAGAATCAGAAAAGGAGGTTACTAGATCTCCGACAGTGTGATGGATAGCTCAGAGTATAATAAAATTTTGTACATTGCCGGCAAAAATGATTAGAACAAACAGGTTGCAACCAAGTACATTTGGTATTGGGTCCCCCACTAGATTGAGACAATGGACTAGAAGACAGTGCTTTCCATTCTAAAGCCATTTATTTTGCATTGTTGGGCACGTGCCAGTCATGGAGGGATAATTCTCTTGACGAATATTATAGTCGTAGAATGGCCAACTCTAGGGGCTAGTTACGTCTCTGCTTGCAATTTTCTCGCTGAGAGGGTAGTTAGTTTTGTAGGAAGTAGAGGACAGCAGCTACCATCAGACACCATCCTTAGACACGTGGGTGAGGTGAGGAATATTTGTAACAAATGTTGAACGCTTATCCAGAAATTCCAAAATGAACAAGCTCCCAGAGTTTTGAGCGCAAGAGGGAGAATGTCCTAGCTGTTGTTCTGGTCCGGGAAAGCGAATCTGCGTAGTTTCGGTTTTGTCAGTTACCGCTGTAAGCTAATCTTGCGTGCGGCAATAAAACAACAAAGTGAGCACCAACACAAGGGAACTAGCAAGATAGTACATTCTAGGGGTTGAAACGAGAGTCGAAATCACCAATTACATATTTTAACTAGTAGGGTTGTTATGATACTCATTGTAAGCAAACACCAGGAATGAGCTTCAATAAGAAAGATTTCAGTTACTCGATTTATGAAAACCGATCGTAATTTATCCGTTGCGCCAAGCGCTGCTCGTCGTGATCCGATGGCTAAGAGCTAGAGAGAATAAATAGCATCCCAGTGGTCCCGTGTTCGTGGACCTGTAGCTCATATGTCTCTCGTTAGGACACATACCCTCGGAACATTAGTTACATATGCAGAGATTGCTTTAAAGGTCAGCCAAGAGGCCGCCGTTGCGGCCTCTTCTGTTGTAGACACGGTTAACGCGCATATAGAAACAAACAGTAAACAAGCAACACTTGTCAGCCGGTCAGGTCAAACGATCATTCTGTTTTGTGGATCAAAGGCAAAGGGATTCAACAATAACGCTGGGACTGTTGTATGCTCAAATGTCCCCGAGTCCACCACCGTCACATATCGCGGCAAGTTATCGGACTACCAAGACCAATGGAGCCCATTGTGCGTGCTGATGATGGTCAAAGCCAAACCCATAAACCATCACGAATTAGTGGTCATCTGAACTCGCCACATTATTGCGAACCTAGATTTTTCGAGTAACAATAAATCCTTCACCGACGCAGAAATCGTTTTGCTCTCTGCAAGCGTGCTACGATATTGTTCTTGCAAAATATGCATCTGTCCCGAAATCCATTGGAGCGCGCAACAAACAAAAAGAAACACTGAAGTGGGGCATAGCAGGTAGGACCGCCTAAAAGAAGTCTTCATACACGGAGTGCCAGAATATCATTCTAGGAATGTTCAAGTGGCCGGAAAGCACGATTTAGAATAGCGACAGTCCATTCTTGGAAAAATTTATTTGGATAAGATCGTAGTCCAATCGCTCACCAGGAACACTCTCACGAAATTATAGAGGACGCGGCCCTAGAAACTTAAAACTTCTATTTCCTTCAGAGCAAAAAGCAACGGATGTTTTGAATAGATTGCAGAGAAGTCGGAAAAGTGAACCTCCTGAACTTCGGTTAAAGGCCGCTGCCTCTTTGCAATGTTAAAACAGCAAAGCACCTGAAGCAGCGAACGTATCGACGATGATACAGGAGCTCCACTTGACTGATGCTGTACTCGACTCTGAAATAAGTCTAAACATATTTGGAACGCACCTCGAATGGATCAAGTTTCAGGGGAGATATCATTATCCCAACAAAAAACGACTGACTGCCGACCTCTAAACAGTCGGCATTCTCCCACTCTTAAGCCCTTTAGCTATCTGTGGGCTCCTACATACCGTAAAACTGGCCTGTGCGTATAAGAATGCTCAGATATTTTACTAAACTAGCCGAACTGAAAGGTCGCCAAGCTTCCGGATCAGATGATGTTATTGGTATCACCGAAACGTAGTTACACACGGGAATGACGGACGCTGAAGTTTCCCTATTGGGCATGTCGCTGGTCCGGAAAGATAGGCTCACTAAATGAGGAGAGATAATCCTGGTTTATCGAAGCGACTTAGCATGCGACGACATGAGGGGGATTCAGACTCGCAGTTCCCCGACTCTCTTTGGTGCTGCTTGCAGTTAAAAGGCAGGGACGCTTGCCTTGTTGCCTTGGTGTACCACACCCTAACTCTACACACGAAACCAATTGCCACACTGCGGCCCTTTGAGATGCAGTGTACAGCGAAAGTACACTCACATAATTAACATTGGTGATTTCACCGTACATTGTTTAGAAACTCCCGCCACGATCGGAGAATAATTCAAAGCTGATCTACAAGACCACGTAATTACTGTTGTTCTTAACAATCACAGCACTTTGTCCACTCGGTTCAGAACCGGTAACAGACCAACTGTGCTGGATCTTGTGCTTGCCAACAAAGAGCATATGATTGATGTGTTGATTGTAGACTGCCCGTTTGGTCGCACTGAACACGAAAGCGTTAGTTTTAACTTCGCCTGCTACGCCGAATATCGGAATGAGAATGATGAGACTATGCAAAGCATCACAAGCTACGATCGATTAGCTTAGTTTGTCAGCGCCACAACTTTGTCGTTCCTTGCCAAAGAACCCCTGGAAGTCGCCGATCTCGAGTTCGTCAACAAATTCAGTCAGCTGGTTGTAGAGTCTTCAGAGATCAGAGTTTGCAATAAGTGTAAATCAGTGTATGCGTTAGGAGCAAAACTTGAATAAGGATGACAGTACGCAATGCAGCATGGCGAAAGTACAGGGAAGCTCCAGCAGCAGAAAATTGGGACAAATATTTAGCCTAATCTAATCACTGCACTCAACTTCTAAGAAAAGACAGCCGCATATTAGCAGAACATTGCAACATCCTTCAGTGCTAACGACAAACTGCTGTACAAGCAGGTCGATAGCCAACGAAAAGTGAGACAAGGAATTCCCGGGATGGCCAATGGACCGACAAGAACGGTTGTGGGGGGGGCAGCAAACCAGCTGCGGATGCAATATGCCCTTAGGTTTCGGAGGGTCTTGACACCAAGCGATCTTACAAACTTTGTCATCTCCCCGCCAGCATAAACCCACATCACTTTTAACGTGGCGGCTGTATTGCAAAAGCTGACGTCTCTACGCAAAGACTGCTCGCCGGGTGCCGACACCATTCATCCAGAGGCACTAGAAGCAGCAGCAAGCCAACTGGCAGAAGTTTAGCTCAGCTTTCTTTAGCGCCACTTAGACCAGAACCAAGTTCCCTCCATGTAGAAGCTTGGAATAATAACCTCGATTCAATTAGGTGGAGGGAGTACTGAGACTCTAAACTACCTCCCAGTATCCCTTAATCCTATACTCTCCAAGGTCATTGCATCCATACTTGCCGATGCACTGGCATGTGATCTGGAACACCGTAACACCATCACGCCTGAGCAACACGGCTTCCGTCGAGAGCGGTCATGCACGAGGAATTTACCAACCGCACTCACTAGCTGGACCAAGTCGGCTGACGCTAAAGAAAGTGTCGATGTGATCTACCTGGATTTTTCCAAGGCTTTCGATCATCTCGACCATCGGAAACTACTCTACAAGCGACCCCCTTACATGCTGGATTGCCGAATTTATACTTCAACGGCAATTAGTGCACCGGAGTTCAGAGCTCGTTATCGGACGCCATACACGTCGAGTGTGGCAGGCAGCAAGGGTCAGTACTAGATCTAGGTTTGTTTTTGGGGTTTATCAATGAGTTTGCACAGGAACTCGCTTCAGACGTCCTAATGTTTGCCGACAATACTAAGATTTGCGCAGGATTCAAATGATGGCCGACCAGCATCTGCTTCAGAGATACCTGCATACGGCATATCCATCGTCAACGCAAAATTTATTGCATTTCAACGTCAGTAAATGCAAGGTACTTTCCATCCGACGTAAGAGCACCTACTCATCTTTGCTTGGAACGGATGTATTTCAACAAACAACTGTCCAACCTGACTAAGGTGTCTTGGTTCAAGAGGACTTGGGTTGCTTTAGGCCATTCGAGAAGGCCTCGGAGACTGAATACGAAGACTTCGGACTGTTACGACGGGCATTTGGACAAGCAAATCGCTCCACATTTCAACAAACGTTTACTGCGTATGTTTGCTCTCATGTCGAATACGCAATTCAAGCTTGGTATCCATGATTGAAACAGGACCTGAATGCACTGGAGCCGCCAAAACGTCGGGCATTTAAGAACGTGATTGGAATGCACAATATTTCATAGCAAGAGTGGCTGCAGCGATTGGGGTTATTCAGCGGAAGCTATGGCAAACTACGAGGCGATCTGATTATGGTATACTTGATTCTGCGAGACTTATATCATGTGCGCCCTTCCTTACTTCAACTCAGCACTAACACAACCCCGAGGAGCCACTCATTGGAACTCGCAGAACAATACAACTGTCCGCAGTGCCGCCGAAATTTATTTTTCATTCGTGACTGTTACCCGTGGATTGCTCTCACAGAAACAATCGTTACTGCACCGACACTTACAATAATTAAAAGAAGGTTAGATGACGTGATCATTCACTTACATGTTGTCACTTAGCGCTACGTCTCCATCATGCTCTCCCGGGGTTTACCAGAGATTAATTTAATCTCAACTGTGGGTGCTGAGAATCTAAGCGGATTGCAGGACTACAGCAGAGCAAATGATGTTTTTATTTTCATATTTAAATTACTAACTGTTTTACTACTACAACTATGACTACCATTATTTTATACTCATTATTTTTCGATATCCTTACCATCTATTGGGACTTATGAAGCAACGCTTCTTAATTTATATAAATTTATTGTTCCTTGATCGTTTCTATTTCCACCAGATGCATCAAAACAACGTGGAACCCCTTGGTAGATTGTGGTGTTTTCGAGCAGGAAAAACCACGTATCGGTATTTATTGCAAGAATTAACGTAGCACCAAAATGCGCTAAATTCCGTCATATTCCATAGGCGTTGTGTTTTACCTTTAATTTACTGCGTCTCACGAAAATGTTTGTGTCAATAAGTTACTACCCATAACAGTAGACATTGGCGGGAATTTCCTCTTGCATTTAGAGCTTCGAAGAGCAGTCCATTTAGCAGGATGCCTACACAAGTGGACAGATCCAGGAGATTAGTTACTCCGTGCATTTTCGGCAAGTTACCTTATATTGGGAACTCTTTTCAGGTAGTTATGTGTTAAGATCGAGTAGGTTTATTATGGCGTCTCACCTGAAGCAAATTGGTTAGTCTCTGTTGTTCGCAAAACACCGTGCTTAGTGCTTTTATGCGTTTTGGGGGATACTTGTAATAGCTGCATGTCAGGAAAAATATCGGGTTTAGCATTCTGCAGTGATGTGGTGAACAAATCATTGTTCTAGGCTGAACACTGTAGTATTAAAACATCTAGGAAAAACAACGGCCTCATATGCTTTGTGGCGGACATAGTGCATTATAGTTCAATTCTAGTGCATCCCCCAACTAAGATCATGCGCCAAATACGTCGACAGCTCTCCCGTTTATGTCAGAAGTATATTGCTAGAGGAACTTGGGGCATCATTTAATTTATTATAATGGACATAATGAAGCTTTCTCATACGAATCGTTACCCTGAAGAGAGTGCGCGGGGCATATGTTTGTAGTTCGCAGCATCTTCCATGCTACTTAGACACGATACGACGTAGGATGCTCTGGAGCTGTCTGTTCCCGTTTTCATGTTCAAGTCGATAAAACCAACAGCCAAAGCGACTGTCTGCCTTGCTGGAAATAGTTATACCTTACTTTAGTTAATTGCTTTAATAAGGTTTTGATATGTGTCATCAACTCTAGCTATGTCAGGATACATCGACAACGCTAAGACTTCAGTGGGGTATACAGGTGGAGAATGCCAACGTCGTTTGAAGTACCGGGTAGCCATACCAAATCATATAGTGAGTTGAGTTGCCTTAGTTCCTAATTAGTGAGACAGTAAACAACATAGTAAGAAGGTGATTCGTTCTCCAGCACTCGGGTTGGACGCCGGTTCGAACATGTTAAGGAGCTTTTGTTCTTGGGCAATTTAACGCATTTGTTTGTTTGATCACACAAAGAAAGATTGATCTTTGTTATAGAAATATACTCAGACGCATACATTGAACTTGACCTATACAAATAAATCGAAACAAGGGAAATCATTTAGAGCAGCCTCTTCCATCGGTTCCAACGATTGTTGGTGTGTCACTGATTACTTTAGGGATTATTGTGTACAAACAAATCAGTTCAAGTGCTTGGTGCAGGCCCACATATATTTGCCAGGAATTACTCAAATATTTACAATAGTACGTTGGGTATCCTATGGAAAACATTGCGTTATCAGACTGTACTCATTTCTAATGAAAGCACTCATAAGTATCATGCGTCTGCAGATAACAGATGCTCATGTTGGATGTACCAGAACTCACCCAATTTACCGCCGACACAGTGGTGATTTGGCCATATTATGACCAATCGCCTGGTTCTTCTTCGTTAACAACTCTTAAACCAATAGACCACGGTAGACATCCTTAGTATAGTAATGGTCTTCTGATTCATTTGCTATCAGACAACTGAACTAGTGCTTAGCTTAACCAGGTTTAACAGAGTTTTGTCTTGCATTTGGGAACATTTCTCGCAGACATACTTAGCAAACCCAAACTCAGATGGTTGGTTAATTGATCCACTGATTTTCTGCAAATCGTTTGCTCAGCTTTGTGAGCTTTTCATGACAGCTGGTCCGGCACGGCGATGTTGTTGCTTCCCATTCAAAGTGGGTTCAGTTACAGTCAGAGGTTATAATATACTAGTGACCGGGAACCATGACGGTCCCCTTGGAAATTCTTCAAGGATTGCTATCAAGACGGCAAGTGCAACTTGAGGCGTCACAGCAGCGCTTGACTGAAACATTGACAAACACGAATGTCGTTACAGTCAGCATCTACGGATACAACGATTTCCACTGCAGATAAAGCTAGCGCCCAGTAGGGCAGAATTGCATTACCAGGAGGACGATGACCTCACTTCCGAAACATGGTTTCGCCGCTATGAAGACTTGTTAAAAATTGATGGGCGTGAGCTAGGCGATGTGGTTCAGGTACGTCTTCTTTTGAAGAAATTGGTTCCACAAAAGTAGAAAGAGTGCTCTAATTACATTCTACCCAAGAACCCACGCGATATTTCATTAGACGTCACTGCGAAACATTTGACCAAAATTTTCGGCCCTTAAACATAACTATACAACACACGTTTCCGATGTTTTCAAGTTGTTAAACACCAGGAGGATGATTTTGTGACTTATGCAGCTATTGTTAACAGGGAATGTGAACGTTTTCAGCTTAGCACACTCACAAGTGATTAGTTTAAAAGGCTGATTTTCGTTAGTGGATTACGTTCTGCAAAAGATGCGGAGGTTCAAATACGTTTGTTATCTCGGTTGGAGTCCAATCCAGAAGTTTCACTACAGGAACTGGTACAGGAATGTGAACGTATGTTGACACTAAAGCATGACACAGAAATAATCCAACGGCACAACGAGTCTTGTGCGGTCGATGTTAATACCATTCCTACACGCTCCAGCTCATCGCGAATTTCAGTATGTCTCTCCGAGTTGGCGCGCGGCGGCTGCCCGCCTAGTGCTTGTTAACATTGTGGTCAGTGGTATTTCGCTCAGTTTTGTAGATTCAGACGATATATTTGCAAGCGTTGTGAGAATATAGGACATAATAAACCAGATGTTGGCAGGGAGCCTCTGCAAGACCGTTACGAACCTTCGCCAAAACTGCAGGTTTTCAACGTCGCATTTCAAATGTGGTGTTCGCAATCACTAGCCCGAAGTATCAGTCACTACAGAAGTATGTTGCGATTATGATAAATAGTGTTTCTCTCCGGCTGCAAATGGAATTGGCTTCCGATATTACAATAATCCCTGAGTCGACATGGCGCAAGCTTGGTAAACCGCATGCCTTCAAAGTTTACGTGTCGCTCGCGACGCGTGCGGCTCGGAATTACCTTTACTTCGACAGTTCAATTGTGATTTTGCACTTCATGCTTTGCTTGCTAATGGTGTTTGTTACGTTACACATTATGGACATTTGAAATTGTTAGTTTTAGATTGGATCGAAAAACTAAATTTATGGAACATATTTTTGAACAGTAATGGTGATAACTCAGATACTTTTCACTGTGCTTCGCTGATGTTTATTGTACGGTTGCACCCATAATGTTCAAAGGCGTTGCAGAAGCTTTCTCACTTTTTTCTCTAAGTACCCCAACGTTTTTGCTAGGAGTCTTGGAATGTATTCTAAGGTGAAAGCTGTGTTATATCTGCGTACCGGCGTATGCCTATTATATTTCCCGAAAGGCCAGTACTATATGCTGCTTTTTAATGCTATATATGCCGAAATTAGTCGACTGGAGTTCATGGGGGTCAGCAGTTATTTGGGCTACACAGCGTGGGCCGCTCCTATTGTAGTCAACTGAAAAGCTAATGGCAGTTTGCGTATTTGTGCTGATTTTGCTACCGGATTAAATAACGCACTGGAAACGCATCATTATCCCTTATCTGTTCCCGAGGATTTATTCACAAAGCTTAATGGAGGAAAAGATTTTCTAAAATTGCTCTTTCTGATGCATACTTGCAAGTAATGGTCGATAAGCGCTCAAAGGAACTGCAAACTAGTAATACTCATCCAGGCCTGTATCGTTACAGTCGATTACCATTCGGAGTAAAATGTGCTCCAGCGATCTTTCAACAAGTGATGGAAGTTATGCTATCCGGATTACGGTGTGCCATGGCTGATTTGGATCACATAATAATTGTAAGCTCCACCACTGAAGTTCATTACACCTACCTGAACGAAGTATTTTCCAGGATAGATTCATATAGATTTCGTGTACGTCCAGAGAAAGGCGAGCTCATGATGCCCAGTATCACGTACCTTGGCTCGGTTACCGACAGTTCCGGTCGTCGGCCAGGAGCAGACAAAATAAAACTCATCAAGTTAATGCCACGCCCCATGAACAAAAATGCTTGGCAGTCATTCTTGGGTCTAGTTACATACTAACACAACTTTGTCCCTCATACGCAAGAACTACGGACCCAATAAATGCACTCTTGTCAAATGAGTCAGTGCGGCATTGGTTGTCGCAGTACCAGAAAGGGTTTGATGATATAAACAAATATTTTCCTCTGGTCCCCTTTTAGATCATTACAACCCAGGATTACCAATAAATGTCGCTGCTAATGCATCGCAAAACGGTATCGGTGGTGTCTTGTTGCATCAGTTACCGAAAGGAAATTAAAAAAGGCTGTGATGCAAGTTACCAGCGCATTGATAGCAGCAGAAAGGAACTACAGACAAATAGAAAAAGAAGGATTAGCGCTCTTTTTGGCAGTTAGCAAATTTCCTAAACGGTACATGGGCGCAATTTAACTTTATACACCGATGATAAACATTTGATATATATTTTTGACACCACAACTGGCAATCCTCATCCACATAGCATACAGATTACAGCGTTGGGCAACCACGCTATTAGAATACGATTTCGATTTGCGTTTTAAAGTACCTCTTTGCTTGGTCATGCTAACGCATTATCCAGACTGGTTGCCGAATGTAGGTCCAAGACAACGGACGAAGACATTGTTGTGTCTAGCGTTACCTTAGATCCCGAGGTTAGGCAAGTATTTCAAATACCTGCACGTCAACTTCCAGTAACAGCAGATGCAGTTAGAATAGAAACAGCAAGTGATCCCTTGTTACAACTTATTATGGGGTACCTTAGCACTGGTTGGATTGCACGCCCCTTGGACAGCTATGGTAAGTAGTTGTTAGCTGACCGAGTTGTGGTTCCTAAGATTCTACAAAAAATGTTCTCAGTCAGTTCCACCAAGGTCACTCGGGAATCAGTCATGTGAAATCCAAAGCCCGCAGCTATGCTTACTGGCCATTTATGGACCAGAAGTTTGAAAGTGTGGTTCGCTCCTGTAACAGCTGCGCTCTGGCAGCTAAACTACCTGTTAAATGTGAGCTTCATGCTTGGCAAACTCCAAGTGGACCATGGTCTCGCATTCATATTGATTTCGTCACTCTCTTGAAGGGTTTCCACTATCTGCTAATTGTCGATGCTTACTCAAATTGGCTTAAAGTGTTTCAAGTGAGATACGCAACTACCCGCTGTTTTGTTGCACCTATGCCATACTATCTCAGAATTCGGTGTTCCCGAAACGATTGTTTCGGAAAATGGTTCCCATTTGACTTCGCAAAAATTTGCCGACTTTTGCAACCCACACGGCATCGAACACATACGCACTCCACCTTACCATCCACAGTCAAACGGGCAGGCTGAACGTTTGTCTATAGGTTTATCAAGTATTAATTAAAATGCAAGGAGAGAGTATTATCCAGGAAATCGACACAATTTTGCAGATGTACCGTACGATGCCAGGTCCAGCAGTACCACCAAACGTGTCAACATCCGCAGCCTTTCTCGGTAGGCGCGTCAGAACGGTCCTTGATGCTTTGAAGCCACTGCTACACAAGGGAAAAGGCAATGAAAATTGGAGCTGGCTTTTAATCACCATCATGAAACACGCCCCCGGCATTTCGTGCCTGCTGATAGTGTGTACCTAAAGAATTTTCCTGACGGAAGATCATCCTGGATTCTTTTCCGTGTTGTTGAACGGATTTCAAGTGTTGTGTACAGAATACAAGTGGCTTCCATCAAATGGACTAGATATGTAAACCATATTTGACCCCTTTTTGAAGTGCAAGGGACGTCCCAAAATCAGGAAACTTTCACTACCGTTGGAAATCTTGCTGTATAAGCATGAAATTACCCAGTCTAAAGAGCCTGGCGTCCAAACAGAATACGTGACTAGAGACTACAGTTACTCAACGCGAATAATAGCACCAATGTAGAGACTCGAGTTGAACCCAAGAAGTGAATCATACCAATCAAAATCTTAAAGGACGGAGGGGTTAGACGGGCTTGTGTTTCACAGTCGCTCACAGCTAGATAGTTTGACATTCGTGACTGTCTCGTCACGTAATGATGTTGGACACACGCACGACAGTCGTTCAGAGCTAGACAGCTAACCATTCATGACTATGTCCTCTCATGTTTTTGGCCAATTGATCTAGCGATTTTCTTCATCCCAGTTGCTCAGCTTTGTCAGCTTTTCAATACAGATCGTCCGGCAAGGTGGTATTCTTGCTTCCTGTTCGGACTGGGCTCATTTGCACTCAGACGTAATTACTTTGCACTTGCATATTCTACTACATTGTTTACAATGTTGTTGGGACATGCAAGCTCATGCTTCTGATACACCATGTTTCAGGAATTGGATCCCCCATTCCGTTTTTCCCAGCACTCTAGATGGATCTACTTGACGCATTTCGGAGTATCGAAGCATCCTGGGTTTTCACCTAGGCCTTACTGACATGCTTTATTAACAAGTGCCTTAGTTACTTTTAACCATCTGTGAGATTGAGTGTATCTCTAAGATTTCACTCAAGGTCGTGTGAAACGTGCCTTCTCAGGGCTGTTTATTTGTAAATAATGCCGACTGCGTCGTAACTAGGCTGCTTCACATAACTGACTCCTTGCATTTTATTCGAATGCCTTTTTCTTAGTATTATCGGGAACATTGGGAGACATAAGAGCAATGTTTACTTTCGTTGCAAATAAGTTATCAAAGTAGGACCTGCAATATCTTCGGTTAGGAATAGTATGGCTTTTAACTTGTGCCCCAGAATTTCCTTTCCGTTGCTTCAGATATAACAAGCTTCATGTGCAGTTAACGTAGCCGCAGTCATCCGCGTGATTGGGTACTGCATCAAATGTGAAGCGGTTCAGGAACTAGCGGTAGCTTGCACTTACTGGTCTTTACGCAATTGCAGAGGGTTGGCATCACAGTGGTGACTGCTTTGACCCCTAATCAAGGATGATCGCCATGCGAGTCGGTGCGCGTCGATTAGTTAAGTGCACCCCGTACTCGTTATATTGAGTACGGGAAATAATAAATCATCTGCCCTGTTCGATGTGATGCAGTACGTAACCACTGCTCTTCAGTAAATGGCTGTCCGCCTGACGCCAGCAGGTCCGTCCGCGATTTACACCGTCACTTCTGCCGCGAATTCATGAGGTTAGACAACGCAGGTTCAGCACTTGGCCACGGTAGATGTACCAACATGTTCCATGTTTCCGCTACATGGGCAACAATAAAATCCCCATTTAACGGCATGTGACTACCTTGTCTGCTATCCCATGCCAGTACTGCTGTTATCATTGAATAAACAAATGAATTCGAGCTGATTGATTGATTACTGTACCTGGACATTGCATCAGTCGAAGGGATAACGGGCTTGTCAAGCCATCCGTCTACGGAAATCAACCTTATCCGGTCCATGTGTTTGAGTTATCAGTTGCACACCGATGGGCCAGAAGTGTGTACTGGTGCTAACCTTGTTCAATCGTGCCAAACGTATCTGCTAGAACGACTGTCTTACTGAATCGATGGAGACAATAACCTGAACGCTCATGGAAGACGGTTACTCTAAGTGCCACATCACGAAGCATATCCAAGTCAAAGCGCCGAGCAAAACGGTAATGACAGCACCTACGGAAAATGTATACCTCGAGCTCCATTTTAAGGGTACCGCCACTTCCACGAGGGCAACCAAGAGCTTAATCACCGCCACACAGGAAACCTAATATGCTGCAGATGCTGTGGTGATTAACAGATTTTGGAAATTGTCGCTACTTTCAGTAAGGGAACTGGAATCAATCCGCGCCAAACCACACTTCCATTATCAAATTGATTATACCTGCGAGTGTTAGTTTGATAGGTACGAATGAGATGGTTTTGAATTACAGAAATGGAGCACCTGACCAAAAGGCTTAAACGTGAGGTCAGCCATCTCTCCCCCAACATTTATTTATTCATTTATATCGGGGACACATACACTGCTGGATAATCCTACCTTCAACATTTCTCCATAATATTCCTCGACAGACGCAACCACAACGCGATTATATATCCCCGTTAAATTTCCTTAGAATTAACCTATTACATAATTGTCTGCTATTTCATAGTACCATCTGGTTAAAAGCATATATATTTATTTATGTATGATCATAGAACCTTGTGGTTAATTGTGCGCAGAAATGGATGGATATAATAGCATGTTAGTTGTTAAAATGTGGTATTACTAAGGATATAAATGTTTCCTTCGCAATACCATCTTTTAACAATTTTTCCGTGTTATTATATCCATCCATATATAGATGTATGCTCATTATGAATACATATCTGCTCCTTTGTAATACCATGTGTTTGCAACGTTTACAGGTTAAAATATTCATTTATTTCCCTGCTTAATTAACTATGACATCTAGTGTATATCTTCATGAGCATACTTAGTTAGCTGTACCGCAAGCATCACAGAGGTCCTTCAGTTGTCAAGTTTCATTCAGCTACCGCATTTTAGGAAAATCGTTATTCACACTAGCATCCAATTGCCTTTACTAAGCACATTTTTCTTTCTTCTGTTTCACCATCAAAACTGAATCATCATTGGCGAACAACTATTGCTTATTTGACCCTTACGTTCCAGGACTACAAATTATACAACAATCAGAGGGTAACTTATTATGCCACATTTCCTAGCGTATAAGTTCCTTTTTGAATTATTGGTTTTTAACGTTGTTATCTAGCTACAAACCACTTAAGCGCTTCCTTAGCTCCATAACGGATCTTTTACACATCACTTGCACTCCATCATTTCCTACATTCAAATAGGACATGACTTTCACATACATGGGTAGTCAGCATTTGCATTTTTCATAACCGTTTTCATGGAGCACTCCGATTTCTAATATTAGCTCTTTTTTCGCATACAATCCGCAATTATTAATAGCCATTCCATCCTCCTTTGATGTTACCGCAGACGATGGCCGAGAAACACCATCCTCTCCTACAACAATTAGCCCTTCCGAAAGCATGCTCATCGAGCCGAAGCTAGAACGCCGGTAGTGGACAATTCTTCTACCTGCTGTGGCAGGTAAATTAACGAGAAAATCGCAAAGTAAATGTTTACATCGTGATCAGCGCGTTTGGAGGCCGATAGAAACGGTAAAAAGATGCTTAAATGGAACATTTTTGCAATGGTTGCTTTAATTGACAACAGGTTTCTTTGACTACTTATCTACTTGACCCCGGCTCCGCATTTCGGCTACTAGTACGTCATCCCAATCCACGCTACTTACGGCTCGCCTAGGCCGTAATGACAAGCCAGCTAAGACCTGCCCTGTGCGTGCAGAAACTGTCAGCTTTTGACCTTCGTTTACCCCGGTCCCAGGATGATTGCTGCCGTTCACCTCACGACATTTGATTGATTGATAACACCCTTGGGACGGTATAAGAAGTTCTAGTTATTGTACTGGTACTGATGAGACCATACGAAATGCGCTCATTTACCAGTGATCGTCTTCTCATTGTGTTATTCTAATTATTGAAAGGAACTAACTGTTTAAAAAACAATATTTTATTTCTCCTCGGTGTTATAGACTGTGACGTCATAGGGACAGATCAATGCTGACATGAATGGGTTTTCTGAGACCGGTCACACATGCAATTGTAGTGTCCCAATGGCGTAGTATGTGAACCGATGGTGTGCATCCATTCACACGTGAGTTACAATGTGCGGTCAATGTTAGCAACACGTTGTGCCCTAGTTAATCGGCTCGCAGGTGTTCACCCGTGGCCACGGTATCCTATACCACGTAAGTACAGACTCTCATGGCTAAGTTGCAAGTGTCCATTCAGTTGTACACGTGGCCTCCAGCTTTTTTCGTTACTTAGCCCCTGCTTCAGTCGAGCAGTGGATCAGATATCTGTGGCCGCCTTGACAGTGCAGTCCACCGT
>OX104059.1:81746245-81766897 GCA_944474145.2 Dicrocoelium dendriticum
AATGATGGTTCAGTTTGGATGGTGAAACAGAAGAAAGAAAAATAGGCTTAGCAAAGGCAATTGGACGCTAGTGCGAATAATGATTTTCATAAAATGCTGTACTTGATTGAAACTTGACAATTGAAGGACCTGTGTGATGGTTGCGGTACAGCAAACTAAGTATGCTCATGGAGATATACACTAGATGTCATAGTTAAATAAGAAGGGAAATAAATGAACATTTTAACCTGTAAACGCTTTGCGAAGACGTGGTATTACAAATCAGCATATATGTATTCATAATGAGCCTATATCCATATAGGGATGGATATATTAACACGGACAAAATTGTTAAAAGATGGTATTACGAAGAATACATATATATCCTTAGTAATACCACATTTTAACAATTTAACATGCTATTATATCCATCCATTTCTGCGCACAATTAACCACAAGGTTCTATGACCATACATAAATAAATATATATGCTTTTAATCAGATGGTACTTTGAAATAGCAGACAATTATGTAATAGGTTAATTCTAAGGAAATTTAACGGGTATATATAATCGCGTTGTGGTTGCGTCTGTCGAGGAATATTATGGATAAATGTTGAAGGTAGGATTATCCAGCAGTGTATGTGTCCCCGATATAAATGAATAAATAAATGTTGGGGGAGAGATGGCTGACCTCACGTTTAAGCCTTTGGTCAGGTGCTCCATTTCTGTAATTCAAAACCATCTCATTCGTAGCTATCAAACTAACACCCGCAGGTATAATCAATTTGATAATGGAAGTGTGGTTTGTCGCTGATTGATTCCAGTTCCCTTACTGAAAGTAGCGACAATTTCCAAAATCTGTTAATCACCACAGCATCTGCAACATATTAGGTTTCCTGTGTGGCAGTGATTAAGCTCTTGGTTGCCCTCGTGGAAGTGGCGGTACCCTTAAAATGGAGCTCGAGGTATACATTTTCCGTAGGTGCTGTCATTACCGTTTTGCTCGGCGCTCTGACTTGGATATGCTTCGTGATGTGGCACTTAGAGTAACCGTCTTCCATGAGCGTTCAGATTATTGTCTCTATCGATTCAGTAAGACAGTCGTTCGAGCAGATACGTTTGGCACGATTGAACAAGGTTAGCACCAGTACACGCTTCTAGCCTATCGGTGGGCAACGGATAACTCAAAGGACATGTACCTTATAATGTTGGTTTCTGTAGACGGATGGCTTGACAAGCCCGTTATCCCTTCGACTGATGGAATGTCCAGGTACAGTAACAATCATTCATCTCGAATTCATTTGTTTATTAAATGATAACAGCAGTACTGGCATGGGATAGCAGACAAGGTACTCACATGCCGTTAGATGGGGAATTTATTGTTGACCATGTAGCGGAAACATGGAACATGTTAGTACATCTACCGTAGGCAAATGCTGAATATGTGTCGTCTAACCTTCTGAATTCGCGACGGAAGTGACGGTGTAAATCACGGAGAGACCTGCTGGCGTCATGCGAACAGCCATTTACTGAAGAGCAGTGGTTACGTACTGCATCGGATCGAACAGAGCAGACGGGTTTGGTATTTCCCGTACTCAATGTAACGAGTACGGGGTGCACTTAACTAATCGACGCGCACCGACTCGCATGGCAATCTTCCTTGAGTAGGGGCCAAATCAGCTACCACTGTGATGCTAACCCTCTGCAGTTGCGTAAAAACCAGTAAGTGCAAGCTACCGCTAGTTCCTGAACCGCTTCAAATTTGATGCATTACCCAAGCACGCGGCTGACTGCGGCTACCTTAACTGCACATGAAGCTTGTTATATCTGAAGCTACGGAAAGGAAATTCTGGGGAACAAGTCAAAAGCCCCACTATTCCTAACCGAAGATATTGCAGGTTCTATTTACCGCGTTTTACTTTGATAACCTATTTGCAACGAAAATGAACATTGCACTTATTTTTCCCAATGTTCCCGATAATACTAAGAGGTTGTTACCGGAAAAACCGTCATGAGAAAAAGGGATTCGCCTAAAATACAAGCAGTCAATTATGTGAAGCAAGGTAGTTACGACGCAGTCGGCATTCTTTTACAAATAAACAGCCCTGAGAAGGCACGTTTCACTCGACCTTGAGTGAAATCTTAGAAATACACTCAATCTGACAGATCGGTTAAAGGTAACTAAGGCACTTGTTAATAAAGCATGTCAATAAGGCCTAGACGAAAACCCAGGATGGTTCGATACTCCGAAATGCGTCAAGTAGTTCCAGCTAGCGTGCTGGGAAAAATGGAATAGGGGATCCAATTCCTGAAACATGATGTATCAGAAGTAAGAGCTTGCATATCCCAACACCATTGTAAGCAAGTAGTAGAATATGCAGGCGCAAAGTAATTTCGTCTGACTGCAGCTGAACCCAGTCCGAACGGGAAGCAAGAATACCACCGTGCCGGACGAGCTGTATTGAAAAGCTGACAAAGCTGAGCAACCGGGATGAAGAAAATCACTAGATCAACTGGCCAAAACATTGAGAGGACATAATAATGAATGATGAGCTGTCTAGCTCTGAACGACTGTCGTGCGTGTGTCCAACATCATTACGTGACGAGACAGTCAGGAATGTCAGAGTATCCAGCTGTGAGCGACTGTGAAACACAAACCCGTCTAACCCCTCCGTCCTTTAGAATTTTGATTGGGATGCTTTACTTCCTGGGTTCAACTCGAATCTCTACATTGGTGCTGCGATTCGCGTTGCGTAACTGTAGTATCTAGTCATGTATTCTGATCGGACACCAGACCCTTTAGACGGGGGAATTTGACGCTTATCAAGCAAGATTGCCAACGGTAGTGAAGTTTCCTTATTTTGGGACGTCCCTTGCACTTCAAAAAGGGGTCTAATTTGGTTTACATATATAGTCCATATGATGGAAGTCACTTGTATTCGGTACAAAACACTTGAAATCCGTTCAAAAACACGGCCAGGAATCCAGGATGATCTTCCGTCAGGAAAATTCATTAGGTACACAATATCAGTAGGCATGAAATGCCGGGGGCGTGTTCCATGATGGCGATTAAAAACCAGCTCCAATTTTTATTGCCCTCTCCCTTGTGTAGCGGTGGCTTTAAAGTATCAAGAACCGTTCTGACACGCCTACCGAGAAACGCTTCGGATGTTGACAAGTTTGGTGGTACTGTTGGACTTGGCATCGTACGGTACATCTGCAAAACGTTGTCGATGATTTCCTGGATAATACCCACACTTTGCATTTTAATTAATACTCGATAAATGTATCAACAAACGTTCAGCCTGCCCGTTTGACTGTGGATGATAAGGTGGAGTGCGTATGTGTTCGATGCCATATGGGTTGCAAAGTCGGCAAATTTTTGCGAAGTCAAATGGGAACCATTTTCCCAAACAGTCGTTTCGGGAACACCGAATTCGGAGATAGTATGGCATAGGTGCAACAAAACAGCGGGTAGTTGCGTATCTCACTTGAAACACTTTAAGCCAATTTGAGTAAGCATCGACAATTAGCAGATAGTGGAAACCCTTCAAGGGAGTGAAGAAATCAATATGAATGCGAGACCATGGTCCACTTGGAGTTTGCCAAAAATGAAGGTCACATTTAACAGGTAGTTTAGTTGACAGAGCGCAGCTGTTACAGGAATGAACCATATTTTCAATTTTCTGGTCCATAAATGGCCAGTAAGCATAGCTG
This sequence comes from Dicrocoelium dendriticum, assembly GCA_944474145.2. NCBI lineage: Eukaryota > Metazoa > Platyhelminthes > Trematoda > Plagiorchiida > Dicrocoeliidae > Dicrocoelium > Dicrocoelium dendriticum. The sequence continues at coordinate 81,749,943 of OX104059.1, forward strand.
CGGGCTGTGGATTTCACATGACTGATTCCCGAGTGACCTTGGCGGAACTGACTGAGAACATTTTTTGTAAAATCTTAGAAACAACAACTCGGTCAGCTAACAATTACTTACCATAGCTGTCCAAAGGGCGTGCAATCCAACCAGTGCTAAGGTACCCCATAATAAGTTGTAACAAGGGATCAATTGCTGTCTCTATTCTAACTGTATCTGCTGTTGCTGGAAGTTGACGTGCAGGTGTTTTAAATACTTGCCTAACCTCGGGATCTAAGGTAACGCTAGACACAACAACGTCTTCGTCCGTTGTCTTGGACCTGCAGTCGGCAATCAGTCTGGATAATGCGTTAGCATGACCAAGCAGAGGTACTTTAAAACGCAAATCGCAATCGTATTCTAATAGCGTGGCTGCCCAACGCTGGAATCTGTATGTTATATGGATGAGGATTGCCCGTGTGGTGTCAAAAATATATAGCAACTGTTTATCATCTGCGTATAAAGTAAAATTGCGCCCATGTACCGTTAACGAAATTTCCTAACCGCCAAAACGAGCGCTAATCCTTCTTTTTCCATTGGACTCTAGTTTCTTTCTGTTACTGTCAACGCGCTGGCAACATGCATCACAGTCTTCTTTATTTCCTTTCGGAAACTGATGCAACAAGACACCACCGATACGGTTTTGTGATGCATTGGAAGCGACATTTATTGGTAATCCTGGGTCGTAATGATCTAAAAGGGGACCAGAGGCAAATATTTGATTAATGTCTTCAAACGCTCTCTGGTACTTCGACAACCAAGGACACACGGACTCGTTTGACAACAATGCATTTAGTGGGCCCGGAGTTCGTGCATATGAGGGACAAAGTTGTGGTAATATAAAACTATACCCAAGAATGACTGTCAATCATCCTTGTTCATGGGGCGTGGCATTAACTTGATGGGTTTTACTTTGTCTGCGCCTGTCCGACGACCGGAACTGTCGGTAACCGAGCCAAGGTACGTGATACTGGGCATCATGAGCTCGCCTTTCTCTGGATGCACACGAAATATATATGAATCTATCCTGGAAAATACTTGGTTCAGGTAGGTGTAATGAACTACAGTGGTGCACCTTACAATTATTATGTGATCCAAATCAGCCATGGGACACCGTAATCCGGATAGCATAACTTCCATCACTTGTTGAAAGATGGCTGGAGCACATTTTACTCCGAATGGTAATCGATTGAAATGATACAGGCCTGGATGAGTCTTACTAATTTGCAGTTCTGTTGAGCGCTTCTCGACCAGTCCTTGCAAGTATGCATCAGAAAGGGCAATTTTAGAAGAACTTTTCTTGCATTACTCTTTGTGAATAAATAATCAGGAACAGATAAGGGATATTGATGCTTTTCCAGTGCCTGATTTAATCCGGTAGCAAAATCAGCACAAATAGACAAACTGCCGTTAGCCTTTCTGTTGACTACAATAGGAGCGACCCACGCTGAGTAGCTCAAAGAACTGCTGACTCCCATGAACTCCAGTCGACTAATTTCGGCATCTCTAGCCTAAACAGCAGCAGATGGTACTGGGCTTTTGGGAAAAATACTAGGCATACGCCGGTACGCGGATATAACACAGCTTTCACCTTAGAACATATTCCAAAACCCTATGAGAAAACATTGGGTTACTTAGAGAAAAAAGTGATAAAGCTTCTGCACCGCCTTTGAACATTATGGGTGCAACCGTACAATAAACATCAGTGAAGCACAGTGACAAAGTATCTGGGTTATCACCAATAATGTTCAAAGGTATGCGCCATAAAGTAAGTTTGTTTATCCAATCCATACTTAACAAGTTCAAATATCCATAACGTGTAACGTAAGAAACACCATTCACATGCAAAGCATGAAGTGCAAAATCACAATTGAACTGTCCAAGTAAAGGTAATTCCGAGACGCACGCGTCTAGAGCGACACGTAAACTTTGAAGGCATGCGGGTTTACCAAGCTTGCTCCATGTCGACTCAGGGATTATTGTAATATCGGAAGCCAAGTTCAGTTGGAGCCGGAGAGAAACACCATTTTCCTAATCGTACCATACTTCTGTAGTGACTGATATTTCGGGCTAGTGGTTGAAAACACCACATTTGAAATGCGACGTTGAAAACCTACAGTTTTGGTGAAGGTCCGTAACGGTCTTGCAGAGGCTCCCTGCAAACATCTGGTTTATTATGTCCTATATTCTCACAACGCTTGCTAATATATATCGTCTGAATCCACAAAACCGAGCGAAATGCCATTAAGCACAATGTTAACAAGCACTAGGCGGGCAGCCGCAATGCGCCAAGTCGGAGAGACGTGCTGAAATTTGCGATGGGCTGGAGCGTGTAGGAATAGTCTTAACATCGATCGCACAAGACTCGTTGTGCCGTTGGATTGTTTCTGTGTCATGCTTTAGTGTCAACGTATGTTCACATTCCTTACCAGCTCCTGTAGTGAAAATTCTGGGTTGGACTTTAACCAAGATACGAAACCTGTTTGAACCTCCGCATCTTTTGCGAACGTTATCCACAAGCGATAATCAGCCCGTTAAACTACTCATTTGTGAGTGTGCTAAGCTGAAAACGTTCATATTCCCTGTTAACAAAAGCTGCATAAGTCACAAAATCATCCTCCTGGTGGTTAACAACTCGAAAACATCGGAAACTTGTGTTGTAGAGTTATGTTTTAGAGCCGAAAATTTTGGTCAAGGGTTTCACGGTGTCGTCTAATGAAATATTGCGTGGGTTCTTGGGTAAAATGTAATTGAAATTGAATGTAATTGTAATGAAAGCACGCTTTCTACTTTTGTGGAACCGATTGCTTCAAAAGAAGACGTACCTGAACCACATCGCCTAGCTCAGGCCCATCAATTTTTAACAATTCTTCAAAGCGCCGAAACCATGTTTTGGAAGTGAGGTCGTCGTCCTCCTGGTAATGAACTTCTGCCCTACTGGGCGCTATCTTGTCTACAGTAGAAATCGTTGTATCCGTAGATGCTGACTGTAACGACATTCGTGTTCTCAATGTTCCAGTTAAGCGCTGCTGTGAATCCTTAAGCTGTAGTTGCTGTCTGGACAGCAATTCTTGCAGATTACTTGAAAGGTGTTTGTGAGTAGCGAAAGTTTCGTAGAAAGTAGAAGTCACGATTAAACTGCGCGTAATAATTTGCCTCGACGGGGAATCCAACCACGGTCCCACGAATTTCCGGTCCGCTGCTCTACCATTGAGCGACCGAGGGCTGAAGATTAGGTGCGCAATGTAATATATGACTTCTATTTAGTGCGACGTACCCTTCGCTACTCACAAATACCTTCCAAGTAATCTACCATCGCCTTTTGGACTTTAGGAGGACAGTTGCTTCGGTCCCTTGGGAAAAGACGAGTGAGTGAGCCGATCTGCAACACCAGGACAGTTACGGTAAGCTCAATGGCAATACGTCGCGCACCAAGCAACAGTCATGTATTCAATTGTGCACCTAATCGCCAGCCCTCGGTAGCTCAGTGGTAGAGCAGCGGACCGGAAATTCGTGGGACCGGGGTTATATTCCCCGTCGAGGCAGATTATAGTGCGCAGTTTAATAATGAATTCTTGAAGAATTTCCACGGGGACCATCATGGTTTCCCGTCACCAATCTATTATAACCAATGACTGTAACTGAACCCACTCCGAACGGGAAGCAACGACCGCACCGCGCCGGACCAGCTGTATTGTAAAGCTGACCAAGCTGAGCAACTGGGATGCAGAAATTCAATAGAGCAATTAACCAACAACTTGAAAGGATATAGTCATGAATGGTGAGCTGTCTAGCTCTGAATGACTGTCGTGCGTGTGTCCAACATCATTACGTGAGGAGACAGTCACGAATGTCAAACTAGCTTGTTGTGAGCAACTATGAAGCGCAAGCCCGTCTAACAATTTCCTTGACTGTGATCTGAATGCGACATAGCCTATCGCATTCTCCACTGTCATACATGTTATGAACGTGTAGTGTGCGACTCTGTCTCAGTGGCATAAGTCGCAGACTTGTGGTAGTATGGGCATGTGCTCAAATCCTGCAGTACTGGACGCGCACGTGTCACTGCCGAGTTGAACTAGGACAAAACTGCCATGCAGCGCTTCTCTATTTGTGTGGTGGTGGATTTGCTAAGTATGTCCGCGAGAAATGTTCCAAAAGCAAGACGAAATTCTGTTAAATCCGGTTGAGCTAAGCACTTTTTCAGGTGGCTGACAGCAAATGAATCAGAAGACCATTACGATACTAAGGAAGTATACCGTGATCTATTGGTTTAAGACTTGTTAACGAAGAAGAGCCAGACGATTGGTCATAATATGGCCGAATCACCACTGTGTCGGCGGTAACTTGGGTGAATTCTCGTACATCCAACATGAGCGTCTGTTATCTGCAGACGCATGATATTTATGAGTGTTTTCATTAGAAATGGAAACAGTCTGATAGCGCAATGTATCAATGTATGGAGCGGTTTGCTTGTCCAAATGTTCGTCGTAAAAGCCCGAAGTCTTGGTTTTCAGTCTTCGAGGCCTTCTCGAATGGCCTAAAGCAACCCAAGTCCTCTTGAACCAAGACACCTATTTTAGGTTGGACAGTTCTTTGTTGAAACACATCCGTTTCAAGCAAGGATTAGTAGGTGCTCTGATGTCGGATGTAAATTACCTTGCATTTACTGACGTTGAAATGCAATAAACTTTGGGTTGACGATGGATATACCGTATCCAGTTATCTCTGAATCAGATGCTGGTCGGTTTTCAATTGAATCCTGCGCAAAATATTAGTATTGTCGGCAAACATTAGGACGTTTGAAGCGAGTCCCTGTGCAGTCATTGATAAACACCAAAAACAAAGTAGACCTAGTATGACCATTGTGGCTCGCCACACTCGACTTGTATGACGTCCGATAACGAGCTCTGAACTCTGAGCTCTAATTGCCGTTGAAGTATAATGTCGGCAATCCAGCGTATAAGTGCGTCGCTTGTAAAGTAGTTTCCTATGGTCGAGATGATCGAAAGCCTTCGAAAAATCTAGGTAGATAACATCGACACCTTCTCTAGCGTCAGCCGACTTGGTCCAGCTAATGAGTGCGATTGGTAAATTCGTCGTGCATGACCGCTCTCGAAGGAAGCCGCGTTGCTCAGGCGTGATGATGTTACGGTGTTCCAGATCACATGCCAGTGCATCGGCAAGTATGGATGCAATGTCCATCGACAGTATAGCATTAAGGGATACTGGGCGGTAGTTTAAAGGCTCAGTATTCACTCCACCTAACTGAATCGATGTTGTTATTCCAAGTTTCTACATGAAGGGAACTTGGTTCCGGTCTAAGTGGCGCTAGAAAAAGCTGAGCTCAACTACTGCCAGTTGGCTTGCTGCTGCTTCTAGTGCCTCTGGATGAATGGTGTCGGCACCCTGCTAGCAGTCCTTGCGTAGAGACGTCAGCTTTTGCAATACAGCCGCCACGGTAAAAGTGATGTGGGTTTATCCTGGCGGGGAGATGACAGAGTTTGCAAGATCACTTGGTGTCAAGACCCTCCGAAACCTAAGGGCATATTGCATCCGCAGCGGGTTGGCTTCCTCCACAGCCGTTCTTGTTGGTCCATTGGCAGTCCAGAGTGGAGGAATTCCTTGCCTCACTTTTCCTAGGCTATCGACCTGCTTGTACTGCAGTTGGTGGTTAGCACTGAAGGATGTTGCAATGTTCTGCTAATTTGCGGCTTTGTCTTCTCTTAGAAGTTGAGTGCAGTTATTCGATTAGTCTAACTATTTGTCCCAATTTTCTGCTGCTGGAGCTTCCCTGTACACTCGCAATGCTGCATTGCGTACTGTCATCCTTATTCGAGTTTTGCTCCTAACACATACACCTATTTACACTTATTGCAAACTCTAATCTCTGAAGCCTCTACAATCAGCTGACTGAATTTGTTGACGAACTCGAGACCGGCGAATTCCGGGTTTGTTTAGCAAAGAACGACAAGTTGTAGCGCTGACAAACTAAGCTAATCAGTGGTAGCTTGTGATGCTTTGCGTAGTCTCATCGTTCTCATTCCCATATTCCGCAAAGCAGACGAAGTTAAAACTAACGACTTCTTTTTCCATGCAGCCAAACAGGCAGTCTACAATCAACACATCAATCATATTCTCTTTGTTGGCAAGCACAGGATCCAGCACAGTTGGTCTGTTACCGGTTCTGAACCGAGTGGACAAAGTGATGTGATTGTTAAGATGAACAGTAAATATGAGGTCTTGTAGATCAGCTTTGCATTATTCTCCGAGCGTGGCGGGGGTTTCTCAACAATGTAGGATAAAAGCAACGATGTAATTATGTAAGTGGACTTTCGCTCTACACTGCTTCTCAAAGGGGCCGCAGTGTGGCAAACGGTTTCGTGTATAGAGTTAGGATGTTACGCCAAGACAATAAGGCAAGCGTCCCTGCCTTTTAGCAGCCAGCGACGCCAAAGAGAGTCGGGGAACTGAGAGTCTGAATCCCCCACGTCATCGCATTCTAAGTCGCATCGGTAAACCAGTATTACCTCTCCTCCTTTGGTGTGCCTATCTTTCCGGAGCAGCGACATGCCCAATAGGGAAAATTAAGCGTCCATCATTCCCACGTGCAAGCAAGTTTCGGTGATACCAGTAATATCATATGATCCGCAGGCTTGGCGATCGTTCAGTTCGGTTAGTTTAGTAAAAAACCTGAGCATCCTCATACTCGCAGGCCATTTTCTCGCTATATAGGAGCCCACAGTTAGCTAAAGAGGTCAAATATGGGAGAATTCCAACCGTTTGGAAGTCGGCAGTTACTCGTTTTTTGATGGGATAATAGTACCTCATCTGAAACTTGATCCATTCAAGGTGCGTTCCAACTCTGTTTAGACTTATTTCAGAGTCGAATACAGCATCAGTGAAGTGGAGCTCTTGTATCATCGTTGGTAATTTCGCTGCTTCGGGTGCTTTGCTGTTTTCACATTGCAAGGCGTCAGCAGCATTTAACCGAAGTATAAGAGGTTCACTTTTCCGATTTCTCTGCAATGGATCCAAAACATCCGTCGCTTTTGAACTGAAGGAAATATATATTTTTAAGATTCTAAGGCCACATTCTCTATCCTTTTGTAAGAGAGTGTTCCTGGTGAGCGATATCACCACAAACTTATCCAAATAAAGTTTTCTACGAATGAACTGCCGCTATACCAAATCGTGCTTTCCGACCACTTGCACATCGTTAGAAGGATGTATTGGCACTCCGTGTACGAAGATTTCTTTTAGGTAGCTTTACTTGAAGTGCCCCTCTTCAGTGTTTCTTTTTGTTTGTTGCGCGCTCCAATGCACTTCGGGACAAATGCATATTTCGCAAGAGCCATGCAGTAGCCCATTTGCCGAGATTAAAACGATTTCTCCTTCGGTGAAGGATTCTAGTGTTACTCGAATAAGTCAGTGTTCTCCATAATGTGGCGAGTTCAGATGACCATTAATTCTTAATAGGTTTATGGGTTTGGCTTTGATAAACGTCAGCACGCACAATGAGCTCCATTGTTCTTGGTCGTCAGATAACTTACCGCGATATGTGACGACGGTGGACTAGGGGAAATTTGAGCATACAACATTCCGGGCACTAGTGTTTGATCCCTTTTTCGTTGATTTACAGGATAGGATAATCGTTTGACCTGACCTGATGACAAGTGTTGCTTGTTTACTCTTTGTCTCTGTATGCGCATTAACCGTGTCTACAACAGAAGAAGCCGCAACGGCGGCCTCTTGGCTGACCTTTAAAGCAATCTCTGCATAGGTAACTGATGTTCCGAGGGATGTGTCTTGACAAGAGACATTGGAGCTACAGGTGTCACGAACCCGGGACCACTGGGATGTTATTTGTTCTCTCTAACACTTAGACATCAGATCACGACGAGCTGCGCTTGACGCAAACGGATAAATTTGAACGACTATTATAAATCGAATCACTGAAATGTTTCTAATTGAAGTTCATTCCCAGTGTTCGCTTACCATCAGTATCATAACAACCGTACTAGTTAGAATGTGTAAGTGGTGCTTTAGGCTCCTTTTTCAACCCCCAATGGGTACTATCTTACTGGTTATCTGTTGTTAGTGCACACCTTGTTGGTTTATTGCCACAACCAAGTTTAGCTTACACCGTTAACTGACAAAAGCGAAACTACGCATATTCGCGTTCCTAGACCAAAACAACAGCTAGGACAACCTCCATCTTTCGCTCAAAACTCTAAGAGCTCGTTTATTCTTGAATTTCTGCATTAACATTCAACTTATATGGCAAACATTACTCACGTCACCCACTTGTCTAAGGATTGTGTCTGAAGGTAGCTGCTGTTCTGTGTGTCCTACAAAACTAACTACCCTCTCTGGGAGAAAATTGTAAACAGGGACGTAACTAGCCCCTAGAGTTGTCGATTCTAGGACTATAATATTCGTCAAGAGAATGATCTTTCTAGGACTGGCACGTGCCCAACAACTTGGAATTAATGGCTTAAGATTGGTAAGCACTCTCTTGTAGTCCCTTGTCTCAGTCTAGTGAGGGATCTAATACCAAGTGTACTTTATTGCAATCTGTTTGTTTTAGTCATTTTTGGCGGCAATGAACAAAATTCTATTATCCGCTGCCTTATTCATCACACTGTCGAAGAGCTAGTAACATTTTCTGACTCATATCATTATCGTCATTTTAATACAACGTTATTATCTTTAAATTAGTGGAACACATTGATAGACGTAAGACCGTACAGTCGTCAGATTAAAAAATAGCCATTCAAGTTACTTCAAGAATACTGGCCATTGCCTTGTACAGCTGTAAATATCGGTGTATGCGAGGAGGCCTTTTTATGGTCTAATTGATACTGGCAAAAGCCAAGCACGGCGGTTGCGACTCAGCTAAAGGAAGACACTAAATTGTTCCCAGCTCAAAGTTGACACGCCTTACGCATGACTTACTTATGGACAAAATATTTCCACTGTCCTCGAATGCCAGAAATTTGAATTTTTTTCCTATAGCAACTAATTTGGCCGACAAATTAATGCTTTTTAATAGACCTCATGGGGGTCTGAAACCCTATTTGTCTTACTTGCTATTTTCGTTTGAATCTGCGGACAACATAACGCAAAACAAACAAGGTGTCCACCAGTTGTCTCCGTATCTAAGTTTTTAGAAGACTTACATTAGTGCTAACGTGTATAGCTTGGTGAATCAGCTAAAACCCAAACTTGCTCATTTGACCTGTTAAAATGTTAAATTTGGTTTTAAAATCCTCACTTCAGTCATTCTGCGGGACTCGTTGAATACTTGCTATTTTACCAGTTACTATGCATTGATCATTGAAAAATCGCCGGAGTTTTCACTGGCCATAGTGCTTAGGAATCCTTGGTACTTTTTCCCATTTATTATTAAGAACGCGCAAAATGGACTGCGTACTGTATTGCATTATTCGTACTTGTATATTCGTATGTTTATTACACATTTCTCGACGGGATGCGATCTACGAGATCTCGCTGTGGTCTCACATCTTGATGATGTCTAACCATTCCATTAAATAGTCGAAATCGATTTATATGATAGGCTTATTGTTATTAATTCCACATTCTAAATTCGAGGGCATGCTGAACAAGAGCAAGCACTCCTTACTTAGGTTTTGATAATACAAAAGTTTGCAGTTTACAAAGATATTGCTACTTTGTGACACGAGCAAGCTCGATTTGATATAAGACCCTATGAAAAGCACAAAGCTGTTCTTGGAAAAATTCGAAGCATAGCTCACAAAATATTAAGGAAGTGCACCTCTGAGCCAAACTAGGATGAAATAAAAAGTATTGGCTTCAGATTATATCCCAAACCAAATTTTGTTTCATTGTATTACACTAACAACTCTTCGAAAACGTTTGATTCTTGTAAACTGGGAGCAAGAAACATCTACTTAATGCGGTGCAGAAAATATGTGAACTATACAATACTGGTGTATTAAGGTTCAATGGAATTTCGTGGGATAGTAATAACTAGTAAGACTAATACATACTAAACTATTTTTTGGTGAACACACCACAGTGCTTTTTTTCAAATGCTCGCAAAACAGCCGATAACTTTGCTTGAAAATGTATAGATCCATCAGTTGGAATTTTGGAAACATACAGCCTAACTACGATATGTAGCTAATTGTCTAACAGGTTGCAAAATAAAATGCAAATTGGACAGTTCTTCGTCAACTTGTGCTTTAAAACGGAAAATGTAGGTATGGGATTCTAATCATTTTTATACTCTGAATTGTAGAAAAACTGATTGTTTCTTTAAAAATTAAATGTACGATTATTCATATATGCACACTGACTAAGGTGTTTCGCACAAGTATGCAATGTCCCATACATTATGTCGTACCAAGAACTCTGAATAACAAAACAGGTGTACGTGGAACGCGGAACCAAATCTGCGCATCATGCACACGTAATAGGGGAAAACCACAACTGTCTGCTAGAAATTCGTCAGCTAAATATATAGGGCAATATTCATCCAGTCATTCTGTCCGAGCTGCTAGCACAACCACTTCTATGCGACAAGCAAGCAGAAGAGATAGAGTTTGCACTGACAACGGTGGTCAAATATAGTGGAACACATTCGGTTTAATAACGTAAGGAAAGTCAAACACGGAAAGCAGTGTAACGATTTGCCTCATAATTACGTTAGGGAGAAACAGACGGAAATGTAGATGCGCACTCGCTTCAGAATGTTAAGTTTTAGATATTTAGCGGCTGTCCGTAAAATGTTTTAGGAAATTGACGACCGCCAGTAACGGAAAATACGCAACTACATTGTAATCAGCAGAGTCTAATGCTCTGTATCAGCAATCAACTAACTATCGCAATGTTACGCTTTACCCCGGGCATGAGCAGAAGCCAGTTGATTGTTTAGGGTTAAACCCACCAACTGACTTAGAAGTTTCAGTCTATGAAATTGAAAAGTGAATATTTCACATCCTGAAATTCCAAAGATCTTTCCAGAGTTTCGCAGTACAACGCTTTAGTACTGACTAACACATGGAAAGCGTGAGCAGTTCCCTCACCAAAACCATCGATGCTAATTCAGACGGAGACTAGTTATCAAAGCAAATAAAGTCAGAGTGAATGCACTTGCAGTATATTACGAAAGCTACCGCGGATATACTAAAACAACATGATTACAGTGCGAAACCGAGCAACTAGAAAAATGACCTTGGGATCACAAGTGCCGCTCGAATAAATGGTCCCGAATCTGAATCCTATTTACGATACGGTACCGGTAACAATCTGAGAGATGACTTCTCAACTTACAAAGCGGGTTTTGATTTCCTCACCTAGAACGCGGTATTTTTACGTCCAATTCTCGAAACTACGCGCAGGACTGCACTGCCCTCCGAGCTGAATGATTATCCTGCAGACGTTTCGATACCACAGTATGCAAAGTCGTTAGTGCGGCTTTAAAGTCCTGTTTCGCAGTGCAGCGTATAGCGAATTCGAGATCTAAATGCTTATTGATAGGGTATTGCTTTTAATACCGTACTACAATAAACTCACGTGCTTGCCGGCTTGGAACTCTCCCGAGTATTTTGAAGTGCTCTAGGTTGAACTAGTGATCTTAGGTATCCATATGCATGTTCATCAAATAGTTCTGATCATGGAGGCGGATGGCTTGGCTATGTTGAAATAGCTGTGTGCCAAGTTTCATTCCATTTTATCCTATGTAGTAATTATCATAATTTCGACAGGAGATCTTGTAGATTATACCAGATGTTTCCCACTGTTTAAGTTTATCATTTCATTTGAAAAGTTTATTTTGAATTGTTTCCGTTTGTTGGTGGGTAATTTTGACTCTCAAGGGCAACAAAAGTCTAGCTGCCATTTTAGAGATTCCGTTGATTTAAAGGAACCCGGGTCGCTTTTCAGCCGTTGCATTTGTTAAGGTGTGTTGTGTTTCTTTATGTGGGTCCAAGCGGCAGAGAACGAAGGCTTTGGAATACGAATTCCGTTTGAACGGGATGATCTGCCTTAGTCTGCCTCAGCTGCTTTGCGCTACAATGCGTCCGTGCTCATTTGAAAAAGTTAGCACGCAGCTGCGTTTGTGCAGTGTCGGATGATTGTTTTTGTAGTTGTGTATCTGGTCCGTATGTGTTAATTTTCGATAGACATTCGTTTCCAGTGGTCCTGAAACAGCCCTACATCTAAAACATCTAAATTGGTAACCGCCTACTGTTTTCCTCTTCCCTCCTGAATTAGATGCCGTCGAATATATTGTTGATTAGCTCATGTGTCTCTTATAATTTGGAGCTTTCTAGCATGACTAAGGTGTCGTCTACGTAGCGCACCCCAAGATTCAATTTCGCGACTGGGAGTGCTATCCGTTTTACCGCCTGCATCACTACTTTGGCTACTAGCCCAGAGATCGGCGATCCTAATGGTGTACCTTATATACTGCTAGGTTTGGCCGTTAAAGATGAAATGGGTTGTTATCTAGAATCCCAGAAACTCCACTATGTATTCGGCGTCCATTTGACTATTTGTATTGGAAGCTGTGTGTTATTCCAATAGAGCAGCTATCTTTTGTTTTGCCAAGTTGATGTCGATGGATTTGAACAGCGACGTCACATCAAAACAGAGCATTATTTTGTTTTGATCTATGGTTGTAGTTTGAGTTTCGCTATCAACTGTTCTGCCGAGTTGATGGAATATTTTGCTCCCGAAATCAGATGTTCTAGCCGTCTCCAAAGCTGTTGTGTAAGCTTGTAGTTTGATGCTCCAGGTAGCGACAAGATGGGACGGAGAGGTACACGGCTTTAACGTACTTTTGCTACACGGTACATTCGCGGGCGTATCGAATCTTGGGGTTTCATCATTTTCTGATCCAATTTTGTGTTTCGCTCCAATTCTTCTAGTTTTAGCAAAGCGCTTGATGTTACCTTCTAAGCGTTTTGACAGATATTCCTTTATCGGTTGGTATGTGCTGGTATCGCTGAGCAGATTTTTGTCCACTAGAACCATTTTGTGTCTTTTGTGGGCTAATAGTAAAATATACTTCTGCCCATGTATATGGATTCCAAAGGCCACAAGTTTGACCTAGAACCCGCCAAAATACTCGACAGAGCCCAAAGCTGGCAAGCACGAGTTTATGTAAGTCTGGTATTCAAAGCAGAATTCCATCAATAAGCACTTAGATCTCGAAGTCGCTATACGAGGCACTGCGAAACAGAACCATAAATTCGCACTGAGGATGTCGCGTAATCTGGCAACGTAACTTCTTCAAGCTAATAATTCAGCTGGAACAACAGTGAAAAATTCACATCCACATACCTAGCTGAGGATATTTTCAGCCAATTCAATGGCATAAATTACTACGTCGCAAAGTCAGTCAAATTGTACAGTTGAGTTTTCAAAAACAAACGCCTGAAAGAATAATAAATTTGCAATAAAATGCTGTGAATCTCTTTCAACTTTATCCGCAAGTTCTATGCATTCGAATACTATCGCTAAGCAATGAAATATCGAAACTGTTTCTTTGCGGTGACTTCAGGAACGAAGTAGGAGTATTTATTTTTATATAATGGATGGATAAAAAGAGATCATATTTAAAAGATAAAATTGCGGTAATGTATCGAAGGTACGATTCACGGACCATATGGTTGATTCGGACCAATTTTGCCAATGTGTTTTTGAAAACAGTTTTTGTTCAATTTGTTCAAAGGAAAGAAGCTCTGTGTCGATGCTTCAGTAGTTCAACCACTTACGGTAATCGAGGAGCACAGCATTTGACATCGATGGTTATTAAAAAAACCCTATTTGGTGTGCGGATACCTCCAAAGCAAGTGCGAGTGTTATAGCAAAGCTGAAAAAATTTCTTTTAAATGAAGTCTGATATTCTTGTGCTTGCGAAGCTGAAATTTGTCTCAATATTTAACATTTAGATTAAAAGTATAGGTGATGTTCTGTGAGGCTAAATTTGGCATTGTTCCGCACTTTTACGCAACATGCCTGCATGCTTTCTTCAAACTAACAGTTATGAGGATTCATAAGGTTTAATTAGGAATGGTAGGGTGCGGATGTAAGATAAAATGACGAATTGTGATACTACGTCTTAATTTTACTCATATTTTCTTTGAACTTTCAGAGCACGGGTTAGAACTAGTTGGGTGCACATAAAGAATCGTCCGCCAAAGTTACTGCCATTTGTTCACCTCTGAAAAATCCAACACATGAAACAACATCCGACGAGGTATCTACGTTATGCTTTAAGTTTTTGTTGAGCAAGATATCAAACTTGATTGAAGGCTCCGGAACACTATCCACTGATTTATCCGATATTCTGATTTTGAGTACCTATCTCCCTTCAAGAATTGCTACACCTAGATGATGCAGTTCAGTCACCAAATCCATTCTAGTATTTACCTACTTAACGTAACTTAAGAGTGCATCCGTTGTTCAGCGAAATTGTAAATGAGGAAATTGTCTACATGATGCTGAAATACAAATATAACAGAAAGAATAAAAATACTTAAAATTATTGCCTGTTATTCGTTCGCAACTGGCGCAAATGCGAAATGATGGAAACAACGCTCAAATGTGTATCATGTAAACAATAGGAACATGGCAACAATATTGTGTTAAGGGTAGAAAGTAGTGCTTAACAAGTCCCGTGGGAGGAAACTTCTTGCGAAAACTAAATTGCATGATAAAGTGAAAAGCGTTTTGGTGGACTCACCATCGACTTATGCTGAATAGCGGTGTTCGCGTATTAAAAGTGTAAATCCATTGGTTGGGAGTTTGGTAAGAGAGATTGCGCTTAGCAGTCCCTGCCTAACAAGTTACAAAATGAAATGCAAATGAGACAACGCATTGTCAACTCGTTTATTAAATATCGCCAGATTGGGAGCAAAGACGACATAATTAATGAGGGCGTTCCGACGCTAGCGTGCCCGGAGGGAAGAGAAATACCTACGGCAATCAGGCCAGCTATACGGTATTTTCAGTTTCTTAAGCTGACCTGTTAGGTTAGTGTTGCGGTTAAGTTCCAGCAGCGAACTTTATATGTGGATTGTGTCATTTAGATTCTGATAAACTACTATGAGATCCTTGCGAAAAAGCGATTATCGACTGCTGTACATTCTTAAAGACCAGTCTAAGCTGATAGGGCAGATGAAAGAGGTGCTTGACGTACTTGGTTACCTTTCGTTGAGCAGTCTTGAGAGTAACGAGATCCTGTTTCTGCCAAAGCTGCCACGCCTGGATACCATATCCCACGTGCGGTCACACGTAGGCGTTAAGCAATTGGGACAAAAATTAGGTTCAAACCGACAGAACCTTGTGCAAAGCGGGCAGTAGGGTTGATTGCCGTTTCTCGTTGCCCTATCTGTTTGTTTTGAAAATTCATGATATTCCTGTAGAATTACACCCAGGTCACCCTCCTGAGAGGTCTTCTGCAAGGTGTGGTCGCGAAGCTTGTAAATGCCCACCGACTGGTAACGCAGATGGATCACTTTGCTCTTAGCTATGTTCATTTGAAGCAGATCTCTCGTTGACCATCAATAAATACAATCCAGGTAACCTGGGAGAAGATCTAGATCTTCATTGTTACTAATCGCCTACTATGTCTTGATGTCATTAGCAAAAAGCAGGAAATTTGAGGGGATAACTGTCGCCAGGTCGTTGAGAAACACCAGAAAAAAGCGTGGTTCCAGCACTGAGCCCAGCGGGACTTCACATTCCGCCTCAAACGGGTTAGAAAGTGATCCCCTAACACGCACTTGAAAATTCTGTTGGGGAAGATAGTTGCTAATTCAACCAAGTACAGCATCTCTACTTCTGTACTCTGTAGCCTGTGAAGTAGGATACCGTAATCCAGACGTTCGAAATATTTGGAGAAGTCCAGATAGATGACATCAACACCGACTCCATCATCAGTCAGTTCCGTCCTGTTACCTTGTGCAATATGCAGGTTGGTAGTCTATGACCGGTGATAACAGAAACCACTCTGCTCCGGTGCCAAGATGTTGCATTTTTCAGGTAGTCCATCAGTTTCTCAGCCATGACCACTTCCAACATCTTTGTGAGCACAGGGAGAAAATTCACTGAGCGATGGTTTGAAGGCTCCGAACGGTTAACTACTTTAAAAATTGGGGTGATAATGCCACGCTTCCACATAAAGGGGAGTTGCTGTCTACCGAAGTAAGTTTGGAAGAAACGTCACAGCGCTTCAGCTAGCTTGATGGCCTCAGCCTTGAGTTCTTTCGGGCGGAATTTGTCGGCTCGCAAGGAGCTCTAATCACACAGTAAGAGTAACTTCTATAGCACAATTGATGGGTTGAAAATTACACTTGCAAACGATGGAGTCAGTAATGTGCATGACATTATGGCAGATTTAGCGATTGCGAGTTGGAAAGTTGTGGCGTATTGTAACCGCAGGGCATTAGCTGATTCTTCGGTGCCTTGTAATCTACCGCCTGTTCTTGAAAAGTGATGTCATGTTTCACATTACAAAGATTGTTGAAATGCCTATACAGCAGTTTGCTGTTTGGCAGGAATTTTTTGACTAGACACTGTTGATAAGTTACTTTGTCTTCTCGAATAAGTGCTGTGCAATGGTTGCGATGGGTCAGGAAATTGTCCGAAGGCTCTGATTCGGGGTTATTCTTGTAGGCATGCTATGATGCATACCTTATCGCCATGCATTTTCGATTCTTGCTGCTTAGAATTGTAAGCACTCTTTTATGGGTGAAAAAGCATGGTCTTCGATGATCTATTGACCATGTCGTTGAGTCTATCAAAAAATTCTGTCCAGACGCTGAGAATCCCCAAGCAGATGCGTCGACGAGTTTTTCCGAGACGTGCTAGTGCGTGGTTGCATGAGTTGGTTCCTGGGGTTCAGATGGATACTCTGCATAACACATATA
>OX104059.1:81767396-81815205 GCA_944474145.2 Dicrocoelium dendriticum
CAATCGATCCAAAACATCCGTTGCTTTTTGCTCTGAAGAAAATATAAGTTTTGAGTTTCTAGGGCTGCGTCCTCTATAATCTCGTGAGAGTGTTCCTGGTGAGCGATTGGACTACAGTCTTATCCAAATAAATTTTTCCACGAATGAACTGTCGCTATTCTAAATCGTGCATTCCGGCCACTTGAACATCCTTAGAATGATATTCTGGCACTCCGTGTATGAAGATTTTTTTTAGACGGTCTTACCTGCTATGCCTCACTTCAGTGTTTCTTTTTGTTTGTTGCGCGCTCCAATGGATTTCGGGACAGATGCATATTTTGCAAGAACAATATCGTAGCACGCTTTCAGAGAGCAAAACGATTTCTGCGCCGGTGAAGGATTCTAGTGTTACTCGAATAAGTCTAGGTTCGCAATAATGTGGCGAATTCAGATGACCACTAATTCGTAATGGTTTATGGGTTTGGCTTTGACCATCATCAGCACGCACAATGAGCTCCATTGGGCTTGGTAGTCCGATAACTTGCCGCGATATGTGACGGCGGTTGACTCGGGGACATTTGAGCATACAACGGTCCCAGCGTTATTGTTGACTCCCTTTTCCGATGATCAACAAAACAGAATAATCGTTTGACCTGACCGGCTGACAAGTGTTGCTTGTTTACTGTTTGTTTCTCTATGCGCGTTAACCGTGTCTAAAACAGAAGAGGCCGCAACGGCGGCCTCTTGGCTGACCTTTAAAGCAATCTCTGCTACTTAACTGATGTTCCGAGGGGATGTGTCATGACAAGAGACATTTGAGCTACAGGTACACGAACACGGGAACACTGGGATGTTATTTATTCTCTCTAGCACTTAGCCATCGGATCACGACGAGCAACGCTTGGCGCAACAGATAAATTACGATCGGTTTTCATAAATCGAGTAACTGAAATGTTTCTTATGGAAGCTCATTCCCTGTGTTTGCTTACAATGAGTAGCATAACAACCCTACTAGTTAAAATATGTAATTGGTGATTTCGACTCCTTCTTAACCCTTAGAATGTACTATCTTGCTAGTTCCCTTGTGTTGGTGCTCACTTTGTTGTTTTATTGCCAACGCAAGTTTAGCTTACAGCGGTAACTAACAAAACCGAAACTACGCAGATTCGTATTCCTGGACCAGAACAACAGCTAGGACATTCTCCCTCTTGCGCTCAAAGCTCTGGGAGCTTGTTCATTTTGGAATTTCTGGATAAGCGTTCAACATTTGTTACAAATATTCCTCAACTCATCCACGTGTCTAAGGATGGTGTCTGATGGTAGCTGCTATCCTCTACGTCCTACAAAACTAACTACCTTCTCAGCGAGAAAATTGCAAGCAGAAACGTAACTAGCCCCTAGAGTTGGCCATTCTACGACTATAATATTCTTCAAGAGAATTATCCTTCCATGACTGGCACGGGCCCAACAATTCAGAATATATGGCTTTAGAATGGAAAGCACTGTCTTATAGTCCATTGTCTCAATCTAGTGGGGACCCAATACCAAATGTACTTGGTTGCAACCCGTTTGTTCTAAACATTTTTGCCGGAAATGTACAAAATTTTATTATACTCTGAGCTATCCATCACACTGTCGGAGATCAAGTAACCTCCTTTTCTGATTCTTGTCGTTATCGCCATTTTAATACAACTTGATTATATTTAACTTAGTGGAACGCATTGTTAGACGTAAGATCGTACAATCATCAAATTACAAAAGTAGACATTCAAGTTACTTACAGAATACTAACCATTGCCTTGTACGACTCTAAATATCGGTGTATGCGAGGAGACCTTAGTATGTTCTAATTGATAATTGCAAAATGCAACCACGGCTGTTGCAACTCAGCCAAAGTAATACTCTAAGAGGCTCCCAGCTCAAAGTTGACACGCATTACGCATGACTTACTCATCGACAAAATGTTTTAACTGCCATCGAATGCCCAGAACTTAAATCCTCTTCTGCCACAACTAATTTGGCTAATAACAATGCTTTTAATACGCCTCTTGGTGATCTGATACCCTATTCGTTTTAATCGCAATTTTTCGTTTGAATCGGAGGACAACATAATGCGAAACAAACAATGTGCCTGCCAGTTTCTCTGTGACTTTCCTTTGTAGAGATATGCATTAGTGTTAACGTGAATCGCTTGGTGAGTCAGCTAAAACCAAAAGTTTCTCCTTTGATCTTCAATATTTTACCGGTTTTATAATCCGCACTCCAGTCATCCTGCGGGAATTGTTGAGCACTCGCTTTTTTACAAGATATGATACATTGCTCATTGAAAAATTTCTTAGATATCCGTGATGCGTATTCACGTTTACTATTAATAACGCGCCAAATTTGTTGCGTACTTTATTGCATTATTCGTACTAGTAGATTCGTTTGTTTATTATACACATCTAGACCGCATGCGATCTACCAGACCCCGCTGTAGTCTCACTTACATCATGATGCTCTCTAACCATTTCATTACATTGTCAAAAACGATTTATATGATAGACTTAATGTTACTGATTCCACATTCTTAAGCCGAGGGCATGCTGAACAAGATCAATCACTCCTTACTTAGGTTTTGATAATGCATAAGTTTGCAGTTTACAAAGAAATTGCTACTTTGTGACATAAGCAAGCTCGATTTGATATAAGACCCTATGGAAACCACAAGGCTGTATTTTGGAAAATTCGAAGCATGGCTCACAAAATATTGAAGAAGTGTTCCTCGGAACCAAACTAGGACGAAATAAGACGTATTGGGTTCAAATTAAACCCAGACCCAAGTTTGTATCATTGAATTACACTAATAACTTCGGAAACGCTTGATTCTATTGGATTGGGAGCAAGAAACACCTACTTAATACGGTGTAGAATAACTTGAACTATGCAACGTTGGTGTATGAAGGGTCAAAGGAATTACGTGGGATAGTAATTAGCTGGAAGACAAATTCATAATAAAGTTTTTTGGTGAACACACCATAGTGCTTGTTTTTAAATGCTCGCAGAACAGCCGATAATTTTGCTAGAAAAATGTATAGATCCACTGGTTGGAATTTTGAAAACACGCAGCTTAACTGTGATATAAAGCTAATTGTGTAACGCGTTACAAAATACAATGCTAATTGGACAGTTATTCGTCAACTGTGAATTGAAGAAAAGCTGATTGTTACTTTAATAATCAATGTACAATTATTCATATATACACCATGACTAAGGTGTTTCGCACAGGTATGCAATGCCCCATACATTATGTCGCACCAAGAACGCTGAATAATAAAACAGGTGTACGGAGGACGAGTAACCAAATCTGCGCAACCTGCACACGTAATCGGGAAAAACCGCAAATGTCTGCTAGAAACTCGTCAGCTTTATAGATATGGCTATATTCATTCAGTAACTCTGTCCGAGCTGCTAGCACAACCCCTTCTATCCGACAAGCAAGAAGAAGAGATAGAGATTGCACTGACAACGGTGGTCATATAGAGTGGAACACGTTCGGGTTAATAATTTAAGGAAAGTCAAACACGGAATGCAGCTTAACGATTTGCCTCATAATTACATTAGGGAAAACAGACGGAAATTTAGGTGCGCACTCGCTTCAGAATGTTAAGATTTAGATATGTACCGGCAGTCCGTAAGATGTTTTAAGAAATTGACGACCGCCAGTAACGGAAAGTGAGCAACTGCAATGTAATCAGCAGAGTCTAAGGCTCTGTATCAGCAATCAACTAACTATCTCAGTGCTACGCTTTACCCCGGGGATGAGCAGAAGCCAGTTGATTGTTTAGGGTTAAACCCACCAACTGACTTAGCAATTCCAGTCTATCACATTGAAAATTGCATATTCCACATCTTGCTATTTCACAGATCTTTAGAGAGTTTCACAGTACAACCCTTTTGTACTGACCAACCCAGGGAAAGCGTGAGCATTTCCGTCCCAAAAACCATTGATGATAATTCAGACAGAGACTAGCTATCAAATCAAATCAAGTCAGAGTGAATGCACTTGCGGCATATTACGGAAGCGACTGCGGATATACTAAAACAACATGCTTAAAAATCAAAACCGATTAAAGGGCAAAAATGACCTGGGAATAACAAGTGCCGCAAGAATAAATGGTCCAATTTGAATCCTGTTGACGATAGGGTGCGGGTATCAATCTGAAAGATGACTTCCCAACGTACAAAACGCGTTCTGATTTCCTCACCTAGAAAGCGGTATTTTTACAGCCATTACTCGAAACTTCGCGCAGGACTGCACTGCTCACCGAGCTGAATGATTTATCTTGCAGAAGTTTCAATACCAAAGTAGGCAAAATCGTTAGTGCGTCTTTAAAATCCTGTTTCGCAGTGCATCGCATAGCGAATTCGAGATCTAAATGCGTATTGATAGCTTACTGCTTTTAATACCTTACTACAATAAACTCACGTGCTTGCCGGCTTGGAACTCTCCCGACTATTTTGGAGTGCTATAGGTCGAACTGGTTATCTTAGGTATCCATATGCTTGTTCATCAAATAGTTCTGATCATGGTGGCGGATGGCTTGGCCATGTTGAAATAGCCGTGTGCCAAGCTTCGTTCCGGTTTATCCTGTTAGTAATTATCACAATTTCGACAGGAAATCTTGTAGATTATACCAGATGTTTCCAACTGGTTAAGGGTATTTTTTCATTTGAAGAGTTAATTTTGAATTGCTTCCATTGATTTGTGGGTAAGTTTGACTCCCAAGGTCAACATCAGTCTCGCTGCCATTTTAGAGATTCCGTTGATTTAAAGAAACGCGGGTCGCTTTTCAGCCATTGCATTTGTTAGGGTGTGTTGTGTTTCAGTATGTGGGACCAAGCGGCGCAGAATGAAGGCTTTGTAATACGAATTCCGTTTGAACGAGCTGAAGTGATGGTCTTCCTCCGCTTGCATCTGCTGCTTCGCGCTACAATGTATCCGTGCTCGTTTGAAAAAGTTAGCGCGCAGCTGCGTTTGTGCAGTGTCGGATGATTGCTCTCGTAGTTATGGATCTGGTCCGTATGTGTTAATTTTCGATAGACAGTCGTTTCCAGTGGTCCTGAACCAGCACTACGTATTAGAACATCTAAAATTGGTAGCTGTCTACTGTTTTCCTCTTCCATCCTGAATTAGATGCTGTCGAACACATTGTTGATTAGCTCATGTCTCCTATAATTTGGAGCTTTTTAACAAGACTAAGGTGTCGTCTACGTTGCACACCCAAAGTTTCAATTTCGCGATTGGGAGTGCTATCTGTTCTACCGCCTGCATAACTACTTTGGCTACTAGTCCAGAGATCAGCGATCCTAATGGTGTGCCTTATATACTGCTATGTTTGGCCGTTAAAGATGAAATGGGTTGTTGTCTAGAATCCCAGTAACTCCACCATTTATTGGGCGTCCACTTGTCTACTTGTCTCGGAATCTGTGTGTTATTCCAATAGAGCAGCCATCTTTTGTTTTGCCTAGTTGATGTCGATGGATGTGAACAGCGACGTCATTTCAAAACAGACCATTATTTCGCTTTGATCCATGGTTGTAGACTTGAGTTTTGCCATCAACGGTTCTGCCGAGTTGATGGAATGTTTTGCTCCAGAAATCAGATGTTCTAGCCTTCTCCAAAGCTGTTTTGTAAGTTTGTAGTTTGGTGCTCCAGGTAGCGACAAGATGGGACGGAGAGGTACACCGCTTTTACATAGATTTGCTACACGGTAGATTCGCGGTATTATCGAATCTTGGGGTTTCATCATTTTCTGATCCAATTTTGTGTTTCGCTCCGTTTGTTCTAGTTTTAGCAAAGCGCTTGATGTTACCTAAGCGTTTTGGCAGCTTTTCCTTTATCGGTTAGTATGTGTTGGTGTCGCTGAGCAGATGTTGTGCCTTCATCATGTAACCGGCTTTGTCCATTAGAACCTTTAGACGACCTTTGTGGGCCCCTAGTATAATATGCTTCTGTCCATGTATATGGATTTCTGAAGCCACCAGTTCGACCTAGAACCCGCCAAATTACTCGAGAGAGCCCCAAGCTGGCAAGCACCAGTTCATTTAAGTCTGGTTTTCAAAGCAGAATCCCATCAATAAGCACTTAGATCTCGAAGTCGCTATACGAGGCACTGCGAAACAGGACCATAAAGTCGCACTGAGGATGTCGCATAGTCTGGCAACGAAACTTCTTCAAGCTAAACATTCAGCTGGAACAGCAGTGAAAAATCCACATCCACATACCGAGCTAAGAATATTCTCAGCCATTTCAATTGCATAACTTGCTAAATAGCAAAAGGGTCGACAGATTGTTCAATCAAATTGTACGGTTAAATTTTCAAAAACAAATGCCTGAAAGAATTATAAACTTGCAATTAAAGGCTGTGAATCCTTTTCCAGTTTATCCGCAGGTTCTATGCATTCGAATATTATCACTGAGCAATGAAATATCCTAACTGTTTCTGGGCGGTGACTTCAGGAACGAAGTAGAATTATATAATCTTTATATAAAAGATGGATAAAAATTGATCATAATTAAATGATAAAATAGCGGTAATGTATCGACGGTACGATGCACGGACCATATGATTAATTCGGACCAATTTTGCCAAAGTGTGGTCGAAAACAATCGTTGTTCAATTTGTTCGAAAGGAAAGAAGTTCTGTGTCGATGCTTCAGTTTTTCAACCATTAACGGCAACCGAGGAGTATAGCATATGACATTCATGGATACTATTAAAAACCCCTATTTAGTGTATTAAAATCTCCAAACCAAGTGAGAGTTTTATAGCAATGCTAAGGAAAATTTCTTTTAAATAAAGTCTGATATTCTTGTGCTTGTGAAGCTAAAATTTGTCTCAAAATTTAACATTTAGATTAAAATTATAGGTTGTGTTCTGCGAGGCTACATTTGGCATTATTCCGCTCTTTTACTCAACGTGCCTGCATGCTTTCATCAAACTAACATTTACGAGGAGTCATAAGTATTAATTAGGAATTATGGGATTAGGATGTAAGATAAAATGAGGAATTGTGATGATACTTCTTAATTTTACTCATATTTCCTTTGAACTTCCGGAGCATGGGCTAGACTTAGTTGGATACACATAAAGAATAGACGTCCAAAGTTATGACCATTTGTTCACCACTGAGAAATCCAACACAAAAGACAACATTCGACGCGGTATTTACGTTATGCTTAATCCTAATGTTGAACAAGATATAAAACTTGATTAAATGCTTCGGTACAGTATCCACAGCTTTATCTAATCTTGTGACTTGGGGCACTTGTTTACCTTCTATAATTGCAATACATAAATAAGGCAATTGAGTCACCAAATACATCATAGTGTTTACCTACTTAACGCAACTTAACAGTGCGTCCGTGCTTCAGCATAATTGAAAACGAGGAAATTGGCTGCATACTACTGAAATACAAATATAACAAGAAAAGTAAAAATGCTTGAAGTTATTGCCTGTTATTCGTTCACAACTGGCGCAAATGCACAATGGTGGAAACAACCAACATTTGTGTGTCATTTAAATAATAGGAACATGGGAACAATGTTGTGTTCCGGGTAAAAAGCAATGCTTAACAAGTCCCGTGGGATGAAGCTTTTTGCGAAGACTAAATTGCATGATAAAGTGAAATGCGTTTTGGTGGACTCACCATAGAATTATGTCGAATAGCGGTGTTCGCGTATTACAAGTGTAAATCCATTGGTTGGGAGTTTAGTAAGAACGTTTGCGCTTAGTAGTCCCTGTCTAACAAGTTACGAAGTGAAATGCAAATGAGATAACGCATTGTCATCTCGTTTGTTAAATGTCGCCAGATTGGGAGCAGAGACGACATAATTAATGAGGCTGGCGCGTCCGGCGGGAAAAGAAATAGCTACGACATTCAAGTCAGCTATACGGTATATACAGTTTCTGAAGCTGACCTCTTATGTTAGTGTTGCGGTTAAGTTCCAGCAGCGAACTTTAAATGTGGATTGTGTTCTATAGGTTCTGATAAATTACTATGAGATCCTTGCGAAAAAGACGATATCGACTGCTGTACATTCTTAAAGACCAGTCTAAGCTGATAAGGCAGATGAAAGAGGCGCCTGACGGACTTAGTTACCGTTCGTTGAGCAGTGTTGAGAGTAAGGAGATCCTGTTTCTGCCAAAGCTGCCACGCCTGGATAACATATCCCACGTGCGGTCATCCGTAGGCGTTAAGCAATTGGGACAAAAGTTATAGTTCAACCCGACAGTACCCTGTGCAAAGCGGGCAGTAGGGTTGATTGCCGGTTCTCGTCGCCCTATCTGCTTGTTTTAAACACTCGTGATCTTCCTGTAATAGTACACCCAGGTCACGCTCCTGAGAGGTTGCCTTCAAGATGTATTCGCCAAGATTGTACATGTCCACCGACTGGTGACGCAGATGGATCACCTTGAAATTAGCTATGTTCGCTTGAAGCACGTCCCTCGTTGATCATTTATAAATACTGTCCAGGTAACCTGGGAGAACATCTAGATCTTCATTGTTACTACTTGCCCAATATGCCTTGACGTCATTGGCGAAAAGCAGGAAATTTGAGGAGATAACTATTGCCAGGTCGTTGAGAAAGACCAGGAAAAAGCGTGGTTCCAGCACTGAGCCCTGCGGGACTCCACATTCCGCCTCAAACGGGTTAGAGAGTGATCCCCTAACACGCACTTGAAACTTCTGTTGGGGAAGATAGTTGCTTATTCAATCAAGTACAGGATCTCTAATTCTGTGCTATGCAGCCTGTGAAGTAGGATACCGTGATCCAGATGGTTGAAATATTTGGATAAGTCCAGATAGATTCTATCAACACCGACCCCATCATTAGCCAGTCCCGTCCTATTACCCTGGCAATATGCAGGTTGGTGGTCTATGACCGGTGCTGACGGAAGCCATGCTGCTCCGGTACCAAGATGTTGCACATTTCTGGTAGTCCATCAGTGCCTCAGCCATGACCGCTTCCAACATCTTCGTGAGCACAGGGAGGAAACTCACTGAGCGATAGTATGCAGGCTCCGAAAGGTTAACTTCCTTAAAAATTGGGGTGATAATGCCACGCTTCCACATAGTGGGGAGTTGCTGTTCACCGAAGAATGTTTGGAAGAACCATGACAGCGCTTCAGCTAGCTTGGTGGCCTCAGCCTTGAGTGCTTTCAGGCGGAATTTGTCGGATCCCAAGGAGCTCTAATCACACAGCAAGAATAACTTCTATAGCACAATTGATGGGTTAAAAACTACACGTGTAAACAATGGAGTCAGTAATGTGCATGACATTATGGCACATGTAGAGACTGCGAGTTGGAAAGTTGTGGCGTATTGTAGCCGCAGGGCATTAGCTGCTTCTTCGGTGACTTGTAATCTACCGCCTGTCGTGAAAAGTGGAGGGATGTTATGTTTCACTTTACAAAGATTGTTGAAATGCCTATACAGCAGTTTGCTGTTTGACAGGAATTTTTTGACTAGACACTGTTGATAAGTTACTTTGTCCTCTCGGATAAGTGCTGTGCAATGGTTGCGATGGGTCAGGAAATTGTCCGAAGGCTCTGAGTCGGGGTTATTCTTGTAGGCATGCTATGATGCATCCCTTATCGCCATGCATTTTCGATTCTTGCTGCTTAGAATTGAAAGCAATTTTTATGGGATGAAGGGGCTTGGTCTTCGATGATCTATTGACGATGTCGTTGAGTCTACCAAAAAATTCTGTCCAGACGTTGAGAATTCCCAAGCAGATGCGTCGACGAGCTTTTTCAAGACGTGCTAGTGCGTGGTTGCATGAGTTAGTTCCGAGGGTTCAGATGGATACTCTGCATAACACATATAGTTAAAGGTTATCACTACATGGTGACTGAGACCTAATGGACTATGCATCAATAAGTTGTCAACCACCAGCTCTTCATTCGTGAGTACAAGGTCCAATGTGGACAGTTTGTTTGCTGTCCTGAATCTAGTGGGCGTGGTGACGATATTGTACGAAGGAATTTTAGAGATCAGTTCATGCACCTCCGCTTTGAACTGGTCACTAGGTGATGACAATAACTCCAGATCGTGTAGATTGGTCCCCGGGGATGAGAATGTGGCTGTACCTAGTTCGTGTTACTATGTTCAGGCCAGTATTAAGCAGGAATCCATTTCCGAAGTGGATGTTGGGTGGCGGTTAACGACCGCTACGAGACATGCGTCGTTGCGTCTTAGTCGGAGACAGCAACAGAGTGAGTTGGTATGGTGAGTTTACAGATCATCAACTACTGTACATTGCAGGTCGCTGCGGTAGTGGAGTAGTGCCCCCACCTCCTCTACTAGGGCGGTCGTTACGGATGAGTAACACTCCGGCTATCTCAACGTCAGCATCAGTCAACTCTTGATGCAACCAAGTTTCAGTAATAGAAATTAGGTCCCAAGCATTCTTAAATTGACGTAGCTGACGTTCGGTAATTTTACCGAG
This sequence comes from Dicrocoelium dendriticum, assembly GCA_944474145.2. Classification (NCBI taxonomy): domain Eukaryota; kingdom Metazoa; phylum Platyhelminthes; class Trematoda; order Plagiorchiida; family Dicrocoeliidae; genus Dicrocoelium; species Dicrocoelium dendriticum. The sequence continues at coordinate 81,777,871 of OX104059.1, forward strand.
GAGCCTATGGGCTTTAGTGCATATACATGAAACTCTCTCACAGTTAAGCAATGTTTCGGAGGTTGTGCAACTCATACGTGGAACATTGCAGTACTTTGGCGCGTTTCGATGTTATTACATCTCATTAGATAGAGTTAGCAGGCATCGAACCCTGGACCATTGGGATAGTAGTTGTGACCGCCACAACTTGATAAGCCATCAAGCCAATGATAAATCTTCATTTACCGAACTCATTCATGAAGAGATGCTAATAACCAGCTAACTGTGAAACAGGTAATTCATTCCCCGTCACCACTATTAGCTTAGAAACAGACCATACATGCGTCGTAGAAACATAAAACTATTGGGATCCTAGAATACAAAAATAATCCCCATATGAGTCACAAGTAAGCAAGGGCGCGGAGAATATTCTTTTCGATAATTCTCATCAGGCGAGTACATTTATGAAGCAAAACGTTTTGAGAGAATAAAGCCCGTAGAGGCCTGTACAGAGAGCAATCAACTCATTAACTGGGCAATATGAAAACTAAATCAATGATTTGATCAATCGGATTGGCGCATTAGGAAGCAGGTGATCAAGGAAGGTCAAGTTCAAGGCCAAGGCAATTTCAGAGCTTGTAGCAGTGTGCGCTGTTTGCACAGCTCTGGTTTTAGCACTTTGATAGCAATGGCTTCAGCAATGCTCAATAAATGTTTCTTCAGCTGTTTTTGGTATCGTTTAGGGATAATATAAACGACTCGATACGACTGGTTTATCTGGACTTGATGTCCAGTGTCGACCAAGTGTTGTAATACAGAACTGTTGATGGATTTTACTGTGCCTTTTCGTAGGGACGCAGGACAATGCTCAGCGATTCTTTTGGACAAACACCTGGTCGTATGTCCAAGGTACCTAGCACCACAGGTGCAGGTGAACTGGTATAAGACAAACGATTCGGACCGAACCGGGAGTTTATCTTTTAGGCGCTGAAGAATCAATGGTCTTGTTTCGGCAAGTAGTTTTAGGTTGGCAACTGGAAATGTCTTGGTTACTGCGGTCGAGAATTTTCTGTTCAATCGTTCGAATGCGACGTCACCTTTAAAGGGAACTGTAAGGAATACATCCATTTTGGGAACTGTAGCGACACATTTGACAGCCTCAAGCTGTTTGGGATGCTTTTTGATGAAAGGTATGGGGTATCCATTTCCTTGCAGCGCGTTAAAGATGAGCTTGTTTTCGCTTTCAAGCGTCTCTGGACTGCAGATTGCTCGGGCACGATGGTATAAGCAACGAACTAAATTCCTTTTGTATCTCAGCGGCACAAAGCTAAGAAAGTGGGTGTATTGACCTACCCACGTCGCCTTGCGAAAAACGCTTCTTTTGATAGTCCCGTCTTCATGCCGATGCAATAGAACGTTTAAGAACGCCAAGCGGCCATCTTGCTCAACTTCACTGGTGAATTTTAATGATGGATACACTCTGTTAAACTGATCTAATAGAGTTAGGTAACCGATGGAAGAGTCACAAACAATGAAAGTGTCGTCCATGTAACGGTAGTATAAATAAAATGAAGATATAAGGGTGTTCATGTCTCCACGTTCAAGCTTTGAAAGGAAGATGTCGGCCAAAAGTGGGCCTAGGGGAGAACCCATTGCGACTCCATCTATCTGTCTATAATAGATTCCATCAAACAGAAATTGTACGTTGAAGATGCAACGCAGATTCAATTCTTTTAATTTATTCACCGGAATTACAACATAAATGTTTCTCTCAGTGATGAAAGCACAAATGAATGCCACAGTCTCTACCAACGGCACGTTCGTGAAAAGTGATTCTACGTCAAACGAAAGCATTAATTTATCCTTCACGTTTAGGTTTTCTATTCGGTTGTCTTCACCTTCATTGACCACCTTCTCCCTATTACGATAATCCGATTGATCAAATCATTGATTTAGTTTTCGTATTGCCTAGTTAATGAGTTGATTGCTCTCTGTACAGGCCTCTACGGGCTTTATTCTCTCCAAACGTTTTGTTTCATCATTGTACTTGCCTGATGAGAATTATCGAAAAGAATATTCTTCACGCACTTGCTTACTTCTGACTCCAATGGGGATTATTTATGAATTGAAAAAATGCAAGCAAACTAAAGCGTTTATTGACCTCAACAAATGCTTGCGGTTTAACTCCCGGCTTGCGGATGCGAATGTGGATGGCTTCCAGCTGACTATGAGCATAGCTTTTGAGAGACTGGGCATTTGGACGAATGTAAATTCGTCGGAGCGATTTCCAATAAGTCTTTGGATACTGGTTACCTTCTATGCAATCTTGGATGAAACGGATCTAAGTCTTCGCATCCGCAAGCCGGGAGTTAAACCGCAAGCATTTGTTGAGGTCAATAAACGCTTTAGTTTGCTTGCATTTTTTCAATTCATAAATAATCCCCATTTGAGTCAGAAGTAAGCAAGTGCGTGAAAAATATTCTTTTCGATAATTCTCATCAGGCGAGTACATTTATGAAGCAAAACGTTTTGAGAGAATAAAGCCCGTAGAGGCCTGTACAGAGAGCAATCAACTCATTAACTAGGCAATATGAAAACTAAATCAATGATTTGATCAATCGGATTATCGTAATAGGGAGAAGGTGGTTAATGAAGGTGAAGACAATCGAATAGAAAACCTAAACGTGAAGGATAAATTAATGCTTTCGTTTGACGTAGAATCACTTTTCACGAACGTGCCGTTGGTAGAGACTGTGACATTCATTTGTGCTTTCATCACTGAGAGAAACATTTATGTTGGAATTCCGGTGAATAAATTAAAAGAATTGATTCTGCGTTGCACCTTCAACGTACAATTTCTGTTTGATGGAATCTATTATAGACAGATAGATGGAGTCGCAATGGGTTCTCCCCTAGGCCCACTTTTGGCCGACATCTTCCTTTCAAAGCTTGAACGTGGAGACATGAACACCCTTATATCTTCATTTTATTTATACTACCGTTACATGGGCGACACTTTCATTGTTTGTGACTCTTCCATCGGTTACCTAACTCTATTAGATCAGTTTAACAGAGTGCATCAATCATTAAAATTCACCAGTGAAGTTGAGCAAGATGGCCGCTTGGCGTTCTTAAACGTTCTATTGCATCGGCATGAAGACGGGACTATCAAAAGAAGCGTTTTTCGCAAGGCGACGTGGGTAGGTCAATACACCCACTTTCTTAGCTTTGTGCCGCTGAGATACAAAAGGAATTTAGTCCGTTGCTTATACCATCGTGCCAGAGCAACCTGCAGTCCAGAGACGCTTGAAAGCGAAAACAAGCTCATCTTTAACGCGCTGCAAGGAAATGGATACCCCATACCTTTCATCAAAAAGCGTCCCAAACAGCTTGAGGCTGTCAAATGTGTCGCTACAGTTCCCAAAATGGATGTATTACTTACAGTTCCCTTTAAAGGTGACGTCGCATTCGAACGGTTGAACAGAAAATTCTCGACCGCAGTAACCAAGACATTTCCAGTTGCCAACCTAAAACTACTTGCCGAAACAAGACCATTGATTCTTCAGCGTCTAAAAGATAAATTCCCGGTTCGGTCCGAATCGTTTGTCTTATACCAGTTCACCTGCACCTGTGGTGCTAGGTACCTTGGACATACGACCAGGTGTTTGTCCAAAAGAATCGCTGAGCATTGTCCTGCGTCCCTACGAAAAGGCACAGTAAAATCCATCAACAGTTCTGTATTACAACACTTGGTCGACACTGAACATCAAGTCCAGATAAACCAGTCGTATCGAGTCGTTTATATTATCCCTAAACGATACCAAAAACAGCTGAAGAAACATTTATTGAGCATTGCTGAAGCCATTGCTATCAAAGTGCTAAAACCAGAGCTGTGCAAACAGCGCACACTGCTACAAGCTCTGAAATTGCCTTGGCCTTGAACTTGACCTTCCTTGATCACCTGCTTCCTAATGCGCCAATCCGATTGACCAAATCATTGATTTAGTTTTCATATTGCCCAGTTAATGAGTTGATTGCTCTCTGTACAGGCCTCTACGGGCTTTATTCTCTCCAAACGTTTTGCTTCATAAATGTACTCGCCTGATGAGAATTATCGAAAAGAATATTCTTCGCGCACTTGCTTACTTCTGACTCATATGGGGATTATTTTTAAATTCTAGGATCCCGATAGTTGTATGTTTCAACGACGCATGTATGGTCTGTTTCTAAGCTAATAGTAGTAGCAGGGAATGAATTAACTGTTTCATAGTTAGCTGGTTATTAGCATCTCTTCATGAAGCTGTTCGGTAAATGAAGATTTATCATTGGGTTGATGGCTTATCAGGTTGTGGCGGTCACAACTACTATCCCAATGGTCCAGGTTTCGATGACTGCTAACTCTATCTAATGAGATGTAATAACTTTGAAACGCGCCAAATACTGCAATGTTCCACCTATGAGTTGCCCAGCCTCCGAAACATTGCTTAACTCTGAAAGAGTTTTATGTATAAAAACTAATGCCCATAGGCTCCTCGGTAAAATTACCGAACATCGGCAACGTCAATTTAAGAATACTTGGGACCTAATTTCTATTAATGAAAATTGATTGCACCAAGCGGTTACTGATGCTGAGGTTGAGATAGCCGGAGTGTTACTCATCCGTAACGACCGCCCTAGTAGAGGAGGTGGGGGCACTACTCCAATACCTTAGCGACCTTCAATGTACATTAGTTGACGATCTGTAAACTCACCATACCAACTCGCTCTATTGCTGTCTGCGACTAAGACGCAACGACGCATGTCTCGTAACGGTCGTTAACTGCCCCCAACGTCCACTTCGGAAATGGATTCCCGCTTAATACTGGCCTGAACATAGTAACACGAACTAGGTATAGCCTCATCCTCATCACCGGCGACCAATCTACACGATTAGGAGCTATTGTCTTCAACTAGTGACCAGTTCAAAGCGGAGGTGTATGAACTGATCTCTAAAATTCCTTCGTAAAATATCGTCACCACGCCCACTAGATTCAGGACAGCAAACAAACTGTCCACATTGGATCTTGTACTCACGAATGAAGAGCTGGTGCTTGACAACTTATTGATGCATTGTCCCTTAGGTCTCAGTCACCATGAGTGAGAACCTTTAACTATATGTGTTATGCAGAGTATCCATCTGAACCCTCGGAACTAACTCATGCAACCACGCACTAGCACGTCTTGAAAAACTCGTCGACGCATCTGCTTGGGAATTCTCAACGTCTGGACAGAAAATTGGTAGACTCAACGACATCGTCAATAGATCATCGGTGACCAAGCCCCTTCATCCCATAAAAATTGCCTTCAATTCTAAGCAGCAAGAATCGAATATGCATGGCGATAAGGGGTGCGTCATAGCATGCTTACAAGAATAACCCCGACTCAGAGCCTTCGGAAAATTTCCTGATCCATCGCAACCATTGCACAACAATTATCCGAGAGGACAACGTAAATTATCATCAGTGTCTAGTCAAAAAATTCCTGTCAAACAGCAAACTGCTGTATAGGAATTCCAACAATCTTTGTAAAGTGAAACATGGCATCCCACCACTTTTCACGACAGGCGGTAGATTATAAGTCACCGAAGAAGCAGCTAATGCCCTGCGGCTACAATACGCCACAACTTTCCAACTCGCAGTCTCTACATGTGCCATAATGTTATGCACATTACTGACACCATGGTTTACACGTGTAATTTTCAACCCATCAATTGTGCTATAGAATTTACTCTTACTGTGTGATTAGAGCTCCTTGGGATCCGACGAATTCCGCCCGAAAGCACTCAAGGCTGAGGCCACCAAGCTAGCTGAAGCGCTGTCATGGTCCTTCCAAACTTCCTTCGGTGAACAGCAACTCCCCACTATGTGGAAGCATGGCATTATCACCCCAATTTTTAAAGAAGTTAACCGTTCGGAGCCTACAAACTATCGCTTAGTGACTTTCCTCCCTGTGCTCACGAAGATGTTGGAAGCGCTCATGGCTGAGACACTGATAAACTACCTGAAAAATGCAACATCTTGGCACCGGAGCAGCATGGCTTCCGTGAGCACCGGTCATAGACCACCAACCAGCATATTGCACAGGGTAATAGGACGAGACTGGCTGATGATGGGATCGGTGTTGATAGCATCTATCTGGACTTCTCCAAATATCTCGACCGTCTGGATCACGGTACCCTACTTCACAGGCTGCATAGCACAGAATAAAAGATCCTGTACTTGATTGAATAAGCAACTATCTTCCCCAACAGAAGTTTCAATTGCGTGTAAGGGGGTCACTCTCTAACCCGTTTGAGGCGGAATGTGGAGTCCCGCAGGGCTCAGTGCTGGAACCACGCTTTTCCTGGTGTTTCTCAACGACCTAGCAATAGTTATCTCCTCAAATTTCCTGCTTTTCGCCGATGGCGTCGATATAGTGGGCAAGTAGTAACAATGAAGATCTAGATCTTCTCCAAGGTGACCTGGACAGTATTTATAAATGATCAACAAGGGACGTGCTTCAAGCGAACATAGCTAATTTCAAGGTGATCCATCTGCGTCACCAGTCGGTGGGTATGTACAAGCTTGGCGAATACATCTTGAAGGCAACCTCTCAGGAGCGTGACCTGGGTGTACTATTACAGGAAGATCACACGTGTTCAAAACAATCAGATAGGGCGACGAGAACCGGCAATCAACCCTACTGCCCGCTTTGCACAGGGTACTGTCGGTTTGAACCATAACTTTTGTCCCAATTGCTTAACGCCTACGTGTGACCGCACGTGGGATATGGTATCCAGGCGTGGCAGCTTTGGCAGAAACAGGATCTCGTTACTCTCAAGCTCAACGAACGGTAACCAAGTACGTCAGGCGCCTCTTTCATCTGCCCTATCAGCTTAGACTGGTCTTTAAGAATGTACAGCAGTCGATATCGTCTTTTTCGTAAGGATCTCATAGTAATTTATCAGAACCTAAAGAACACAATCCACATTTAAAGTTTGCTGCTGGAACTTAACCGCAACACTAACATAAGAGGTCAGCTTCAGAAACTGTATATACCGTATAGCTGACTTGAATGCCGTAGATATTTCTTTTCCCGCCGGGCGCGCCAGCCTCATTAATTATGTCGTCTCTGCTCCCAATCTGGCGACATTTAACAAACGAGATGACAATGCGTTATCTCATTTGCATTTCATTTCGTAACTTGTTAGACAGGGACTACTAAGCGCAAACGCTCTTACCAAACTCCCAACCAATGGATTTATACTTTTAATACGCGAACACCGCTATTCGACATAAGTCTATGGTGAGTCCACCAAAACGCTTTTCACTTTATCATGCAATTTAGTTTTCGTAAGAAGTTTCATCCCACGGGACTTGTTAAGCATTGCTTTTTACCCGGAACACAACATTGTTCCCATGTTCCTATTATTTAAATGACACACAAATGTAGGCTGTTTCCACCATTGTGCATTTGCGCCAGTTGTGAACGAATAACAGGCAATAATTTCAAGCATTTTTACTTTTCTTGTTATATTTGTATTTCAGTAGTATGCAGTCAATTTCCTCGTTTTCAATTCTGCTGAAGCACGGACGCACTGTTAAGTTGCGTTAAGTAGGTAAACACTATGATGTATTTGGTGACTCAATTGCCTCATTTATGTATTGCAATTATCGAAGGGAAACAAGTACTCCAATTCACAAGATCAGATAAATCTGTGGATACTGTACCGAAGCATTTAATCAAGTTTGATATCTTGTTCAACATTAGGTTAAAGCATAACGTAGATACCGCGTCGAATGTTGTCTTTTGTGTTGGATTTCTCAGTGGTGAACAAATGGCCATAACTTTGGACGTCTATTCTTTATGTGTATCCAACTAAGTCTAGCCCATGCTCTGGAAGTTCAAAGGAAATATGAGTAAAATTAAGAAGTATAATCACAATTCGTCATTTTATCTTACATCCTAATCCTATAATTCCTAATTAAAACTTATGACTCCTCGTAACTGTTAGTTTGATGAAAGCATGCAGGCATGTTGAGTAAAAGAGCGGAATAATGCCAAATGTAGCCTCGCAGAACACCACCTATAATTTTAATCTAAATGTTAAATTTTGAGACAAATTTCAGCTTCGCAAGCACGAGAATATCAGACTTTATTTAAAAGAAATTTTCTCAGCATTGCTATAAAACTCCCACTTGGTTTGGATATTTTAGTACACCAAATAGGGGTATTTTAATAACATCCATGAATGTCATATGTTATGCTCCTCGGTTGCCGTAAATGGTTGAACCACTGAAGCATCGACACAGAATTTCTTTCCTTTCGAACAAATTGAACAGAAACTGTTTTCGACCACACTTTGGCAAAATTGGTCCGAATTAATCATATGGTCCGTGCATTGTTCCGTCGATACATTACCGCAATTTTATCTTTTAATTATGATCGCTTTTTATCCATCCTTTATATAAAGATTAAATAATTCTACTTCGTTCCCGAAGTCACCGCCCAGAAACAGTTAGGATATTTCCTTCCTCAGCAATAATATTCGAATGTATGGAACCTGCGGATAAACCTGAAGAAGATTCACAGCATTTAATTGCAAATTTATAATTCTTTCGGCCATTTGTTTTTGAAAATTTAACCGTACATTTCGACTGAACAATCTGTCGACCTTTTGCGATTTAGCAAGTTATGCTACTGAAATGGCTGAGAATATCCTTAGCTCGGTATGTGGATGTGGATTTTTCACTGCTGTTCCAGCTGAATGTTTAGCTTGAAGAAGTTTCGTTGCCAGACTATGCGACATCCTCAGTGCGACTTTATGGTCCTGTTTCGCAGTGCCTCTCATAGCGTCTTAAAGATCTAAGTGCTTATTGATGGGGTTCTGCTTTGAATACCAGAATTAAATGAACTGGTGCTTGCCAGCTTGGGGCTCTCTCGAGTAATTTGGCGGGTTCTAGGTCGAACTGGTGGCCATATAAATCCATATGCATGGACAGAAGCATATTATACTACGGGCCCACAAAGGTCGTCTAATGGTTCTAATGGACAAAACCGGTTACATGATGAAGGCACAACATCTGTTCAGTGACACCAACACATACCAACCGATAAAGGAAGATCTGCCAAAACGCTTAGAAGGCAACATCAAGCGGTTTGCTAAAACTAGAACAAATGGAGCGAAACACAAAATTGGATCAGAAAACGATGAAACCCCAAGATTCGATACTACCGCGAATCTACCGTGTAGCAAAACGATGTAAAAGCGGTGTACCACTCCGTCCCATCTTGTCGCTACCTGGAGCACCAAACTACAAACTTACAAACAGCTTTGGAGAAGGCTAGTACATCTGATTTCGGGAGCAAAACATTCCATCAACTCGGCAGAACAGTTGATAGCAAAACTCAAAACTACAACCATAGATCAAAACGAAATAATGGTCTGTTTTGATATGACGTCGCTGTTCACATTCATCGACATCAACTTGGCAAAAGAAAAGATGGCTGCTCTATTGGAATAACACACAGCTTCCGATACAAATAGTCAAATGGACGCCGAATAAATGGTGGAGTTGCTGGGATTCTAGGTAACAGCCCATTTCAACTTTAACAATCAAACCTAGTAGTATATAAGTCACACCATTAGGATCGCCGATCTCTGGACTAGTAGACAAAGTAGTGATGCAGGCGGTAGAACAGATAGCAATCCCAATCGCGAAATTAACACTTTGGGTGTGCAACGTAGACGACACCTTAGTCTTGTTAAAAAGCTCCAAATTATAAGAGACACATGAGCTATTCAACAGTGTATTCGACGGCATCTAATTCAGGAGGGAAGAGGAAAACAGTAGGCAGCTACAAATTTTAGATGTTCTCATACGTAGGACTGGTTCAAGACCACTGGAAACGACTGTCTATCAAAAATTAACACATACGGACCAGATCCATAACTACAAGAACAATCATCTGACAGTGCATAAACGCAGCTGCGTGCTAACGTTTTTCAAACGAGCACGGACACAATGTAGCGCGAAGCAGCAGAGGCAGGCGGAGGAAGACCATCACTTCAGCTCTTTCAAACGGAATTCGTATTCCAAAGCCTTCAATCTGCGCCGCTTGGCCCCACATAAAGAAACAATACACACCTTAACAAATGCAACGGCTGAAAAGCGACCCGCGTTGCTTTAGAACAACGGAATCTCTAAAATGGCAGCAAGACTTATGTTGCCCTTGGGAGTCAAAATTACCCACTAACCAACGGAAACAAACAAAATAAACTCTTCAAATGAAAAGATAAACTTAACCAGTGGGAAACATCTGGTATAATCTACAAGATCTCCTGTCGAACTTGTGATAATTACTACATAGGAAAACCGGAAAGAAGCTTGGCACACGGCTATTTCAACATAGCCAAGTCATCCGCCGCCATGATCAGAAATATTTGAAGAACATGCATATTGATACCTAAGGCCACCAGTTTGACCTATAGCACACCAAACTACTCGGGAGAGTTCCAAGCCGGCAAGCACGTGAGTTTATTGTAGTAAGGTATTAAAAGCAGTACGCTTTCAATAAGCATTTAGATCTCGAATTCGCTATGCGATGCACTGCGAAACAGGACTTTAAAGACGCACTAACGATTTTGCCTACTCTGGTATCGAAACGTCTGCAGGATAATCATTCAGCTCGAAGGGCAGTGCAGTCCTCCGCGTAGTTTCGAGAAATGGACGTAAAAATACCACGTTCTAGGTGAGGAAATCAGAACGCGCTTTGTAAGTCATCTTTCAGATTGATACCGATACCGTATCGTCAATAGGATTCAGATTCGGGACCATTTATTCGAGCGGCACTTGTGATCCCAAGGTCATTTTTCTAGTTACTCGGTTTCGCACTATAAGCATGTTGTTTTAGTATATCCGCAGTAGCTTCCGTAATATGTTGCCAGTGCATTCACTCTGACTTGATTTGATTTGATAACTAATCTCTGTCTGAATTAGCATCGATGGTTTTGGTGCCGGAACTGCTCACGCTTTCCCTATGTTGATCAATACGAAAGCGTTGTACTGCGAAACTGTAAAGATCTGTGGAATAGCAGGATGTGGAATATACAATTTTCAATGTGATAGACTGGAATTGCTAAGTCAGTTGGTGGGTTTAACCCTAAACAATCAACTGGCTTCTGCTCATCCCCGGGGTAAAGCGTAACATTGCGATAGTTAGTTGATTGCTAATACAGAGCCTTAGACTCTGCTGATTACACTGTAGTTGCGTATTTTCCGTTACTGGCGGTCGTCAATTTCCTAAAACATATTACGGACTGCCGCTAAATACCTAAAACTTAACATTCTGAAGCGAGTGCGCACCCACATTTCCGTCTGTTTCTCCCTAACGTAAGTATGAGGCAAATCGTTAAGCTGCTTTCCATGTTTGACTTTCCTTAATTTATTAAGCCGAACGTGTTCCACTATATTTGACCACCGTTGTCAGTGCAAACTCTATATCTTCTGCTTGCATGTCGCGTAGACGTGGTTGTGCTAGCAGCTCGGACAGAGTTACTGAATGAATATAGCCCTATATATAATGCTGACGAGTTTCTAGCAGACAGTTGTGGTTTTCCCCTATTACGTGTGCATGTTGCGCAGATTTGGTTACGCGTTCTCCGTACACCTGTTTTATTATTCAGCGTTCTTGGTGCGACATAATGTATGGGGCATTGCATACTTGTGCGAAACACCTTATTTTTATTATCTACAGTGTGGTCGCAAAAAACTGTCCTCCTGCGTTATTCGCCTCCAGATCTTTGGATTTATTCTCACAGTGACCTACGTGCCATCATTCGATTTGGCTCCGCGAGCTCCTCCTACCACTGTTCATCTATTGGATCTATCATTCACGGATCACCAACAAACTGTGCTCTTGGAAATTCGAAGTCAACCGTATTTGAAGCTTATCGGATGTTTTATTTTTCCTCACGTCGCATAAGAACTCTTGTGGTCTTATTTTAAAGTTCTTTTTGAGAGTCACCCGATCAGCTTACTACCATTCCTTCAAGTCGCTCTACAAAGCGATAGTCGTCAATTTGCTCTGCGTTTGGTACTGCCACTGTCGTCACTAGACAGTATTTTCCAAGTCACCTTGCTTTGCCTCAGTCGCTTTGTCTAGCATCGCTGTCTACCCGTCTGGATCGATAGCACGCACATCGCCTGGACCTGCTGACCTCAAACCAGCGCCGATTGCCACGCAGCGGTGCGTCAGTATCTCCATCCACTTCCTACCCCTACTAAGAACATGTCTCGTATGAAAAGCAAATGCGAATCATGTGCTAAAGTGGTGAAAAATGGTCTGGTATGTACCATGTGCTTGAAAACCCATCACACTACCTGCTTTGGGAAGAAGTCGACTCAAGCAAACACCGCAGAGTCGCCTTCGTTTTGCCAAGTATGCAAGTCTATTCCATTTGTTGGCTGTCTATCTGTGCTACTGAATGGGTGTGAAAGACTAACCGAAGCGATCGAGCAACTGGTGAGTGCCAGAGTTACATTCATGGGAGGAAACGGACCTGCACTTGTGAGTGAAAATAACACCCCGAACTCACTAGTCAGGCCGAAGAAGCGAGCCAGGCGTCCCAACCGAACCCCAACGACTCAGCCTCCAACAGTTTCGACTCCATTCTCTCTCCCTCCTATAAGTAAAAAGAGTGCCTGCAGCGCGCCTGCCTCAACTTCTGTACTGTGTGCTGCACCTAGTAGTCTGTTCACTACACTCGAGACTGTAAGCTACAGTCAACCAGCCATAGTGAAAAACCCGGCAACGTACGCATCGGTTGCTGCCAAGCAAACACCGGAAAGAGCACCGGTAAACTTTGTGTCCGAACTAGAGGAAACAAAACTGCCGCAGCACGGATGGCACACACCAAAGCCGTTCACAAATTTAACAAAAATACCGGAAATTAAGCCACGAAATCCAAAACCAGTAGCCACCAGGCGCAACCATGGTGTCCTAAACATCGTATGCACTAATGTCCCCGAATCCAAATCCGATATAATTAAGGGTAAGTTGACGGACGATCGAAATCAGTGGGGTTCCATCTGTACGTCGATCGGAGTCCATGCTAATCCCACGACATTAAAAGAATCTCGCGCCACCCAAACGCGTTGCACTACGGCGAACCCCGGTTACTTCGAGTAACACTAAACTCGGCGGACGAGACTAAGGCCGTTCTGCTGTCCGCGAATCGTCTCCGCCACGACTCAAGTGGAGTGCGCATACTACCCAAAATCCCGTGGAAAGAACGTTCTGGGGATCCCGCTAACAAAGATAGGTACAGAATAAGTCAAGATAAGAAAACAGTGCTTGCACACGGTGTTCCTGAGCTTACTGACTCCTCTTCTGACGATGCTCAGATGCATGACCGCGAGCAATGGCACTACATCCGGGATGTACTTTCTCTTGAAAATGTGGTGGTCACCTCGATGACAAGGATCCCCATATCACCAAACTATAAGGGATGCGGTCCCAGGCTCTTAAAACTTGTGTTACAGTCAGAACGAAGGGCACAAGCACTACTAGCGAACTGGATTAAATCTTGTCGCAAATTGCCAACGGAAATTCGTTTGAAAGCAGCAAGAACACCGACACATTTTAATGACAATTCAGTAGTAGAGGCACAACTCTTAGTGAAAACGCCAGCTGCAGGACCCGACTCGGGGACGGTTTCAAGAGTAGCCATACTATCAGGAGGGGTACAGCAGAGCACGAGCAAACACCGGGATTCGGGGCATCTGATACCGGCTTACATATCAAATACTTCTCTAGAGTATGCAACCCATCCAAAAAGCGATTAGTCGCCGACCCTTTAATTGTCGGCGTAAACTCATTTGCTTCATCCACCCATCCAGTTGCCGGCCACTCACTGGTCGGCGAAACTTCACGTATGAGTTGTACAACCCCCGAAACATTGATCAAATCTGAGAAACTTTCATGTAGGTACACTAACGCCCAAGGGCTCCTCAGTAAAATTAACGAACTTCGACTACGTCAGGTTGCGAATGCTTGGGACCTAATTTCTATTACCGAAACTTGGTTGCATCAAGAGGTGACTGATGCTGAGGTTGAGATAGCCGGAATGTCACTCATCCGGAACGACCGTCCCAGCAGGGGAGGTGGGGTCCTACTCTACTACCGCAGCACTCTACAATGTACAATAGTTGAGAACCTGGAAACACACGTTACCGACTCACTCTGGTGCCGTCTCCGACTGAGACACAACGATACATGTCTCATAGCTATCTTTTACCGCCCCCCAACGTCCACTTTGGAAATGGATTCCTTCTTGATCCGTGGCCTAAACATAGTAACACACACTAGGTACAGCCACGCTCTCATCTTCGGGGACTTCAATCTACACAATCTGGAGGTTTCGGCATCGCCCAGTGAGCATTTCGAAGCAGACTTGCAGGAACTGATCGCTAATATTCCCTTGTACAATCACGTCACTACGCCCACTAGATTCAGGACAGCAAACAAACCGTCCAAATTGGACCTTGTGCTCACAAACGAAGAGCTCATGATTGCCAAGTTATTGATGGATAGTCCATTAGGTCTCAGTGACCACGTAGTAATAACTTTTGGCTATGTATGTTATGCAGAGTATCCATCTGAACACTCGGAACTAACTCATGCAATCACACACTACCACGTATTGAAAGAATTCGCCGACGCAGCTTCTTGGGAATTCTCAAACAAAATTCCCCTTGACAACGTCTGGGTAGAGTTCGTTAATAAGCTCAGCGACATCGTCAACAAAGCTACAGAGACCAAACCCCTTCATCCCGCGAAAATGCCTTCAATTATAAGGAGTAGGACTCGCAAATGCCTGGCTCTAAAGGATGCAGCATGGCGTGCCTACAAGATTAACCCCGACTCAAAGGCTTGGGGAAATTTCCTGGCCCATCGAAACCATTGCACCGCACTTGTCCGTGAGGACAAAATAACTTATCAACAGTGCCTAGCCAAAATGTTCATGGCAAACAACAAACTGCTGTATAAGCATGTCAATAAGCTTCGTAAAGTGAAGCATGGAATACCCCCACTATTCACGACAGGCGGTAGAGTACAAAGCGCCGAAGAAGCAGCTAATGCCCTGCGGCTGCAATACGCCCCAATTTTTGAACTCGCAATCTCTACCTGTCCCATAATATCAAGCTCATTACCGACACCTTTGTTTTTCAAATGTTATTTTCAACCCAACAATTGTGCTAAGGAAGTTACTCTCACTGCGTGAACATAGTTCTCCGGGAGCAGACAACATCCGCCCGAAGGCACTGAAGGCTATGGCCACCAAGCCAGCTGAACCACTGTCACAGTTCTTCCAAAGGTGCTTTGATGAACAACAAGTCCCCACTATGTGGATGTGTGGCATTATAACCCCTATTCTTAAAGGCGGTAGCCGTTCCGATCCTGCTAACTATCGTCCAGTGACTCTCCTCCCTGTGCTCGCGAAGGTGATGGAAGCAGTCGTCGCTGAGGCTTTAATGGACTACCTGGAAAAATGCAACATCTTGGTACCGGAACAGCATGGCGTCCGTCAACACCGGTCATGCACCACCAACCTACTCATTGCACGAGGAAGTTGGACGGAAGTTGCCGATGATGGGGTCGGAGTCGACGTCATCTATCTGGACTTCTCCAAAGCTTTCGACCGCCTTGATCACCGCATCCTACTTCAAAGACTACAAAGTTACGGAATCGGAGATCCAGTACTTGGTTGGATTGGCAACTCCCTTTGCGTCACCAGTCGGTGAGCGCTTACGAGATTGGAGACCACACCTTGGCGAAGGTTTCTCAGGAGCGTGACCTGGGTGTATTGGTACAGGAAGATCTCGGGTGTTCCAAACAAGCAGAGAAGGCGAGGAGAACCGTAAATCAACACTTCGGCCTTCTTCGCAGAGCCTTCCGTCGGTTTGAACCCTCAATCTTTCCCCAAATGCTTAACGCCTACGTGCGATCTCACGTGGAATATGCTATTCAGGCGTGGCAGCCGTGGAAGAAACAGGATCTCGTTGCTCTGGAGACTCCTCAACGACGGGCAACCAAGAATGTCAGGGGCCTCTTTCATCTCCCCTATCAGCTTAGACTGAAATCTCTAAGAATATACAGCAGTCGATATCGGCTTTTGCGGGGGGATCTCATAATGGTTTTCCCAGATTCTGAAGAACCCAAACCACATTTGCTGTCCGCTGCTGGAATTGAACCACAACACTAAACTAAGAGGTCACCCCCTGAAACTGACAATTCATTATAGCCGGTTTGAATGCCGTAGAAATTTCTTTTCTCTCCGCGTGTGTGAGCCTTGGAACGCTCTCCCTAATTATGTCGTCTCTGCTCTTAATCTGGCGATGTTTAAAGCACATGTTGACGATGCATTGTCTCACTTACATTTCATTTTATGACTTGTTAGCCAGGGGCTACAAAACGCAACCAAACGGTTTCTTGCCAAACGCCTAACCAATGGATTTATGGATTTATACGTTTGATATGCGAACATCTCCGCTATTCCACATAAGTCTATGGTGAATCCACCACAACGCTTTTTACTTTATTATGCAATTGATTTTCGCAATAATTTCCATCCCACGGGACTTGTTAAGCGATGCTTTTTTACCCGTAATAAACCATTGTCCCTTGTCCATTGTCCATTGTCCATATATGAATAATTGTACATTGATTATTAAAGTAACAATCAGCTTTTCTTCAATTCACAGTATACAAATGATTGGAATCCCATACCTACATTTTCCGTTTTAAAGAACAAGTTGACGAAGAGCTGTCCATTTCGCATTTTATTTTGTAACGTGTTAGACAATTAGCTACATATCGCAGTTAAGCTGCGTGTTTCCAAAATTCCAACCGGTGGATCTATACATTTTTCATGCAAAATTATCGGCTGTTCTGCGAGCATTTGAAAACAAGCACTATGGTGTGTTCACCAAAAAAAAATTCATTATAAATTTGTCTTCCAGCTTATTACTATCCCACGTAATTCCTTTGACCCTTCACACACCAATGTTCCATTGTTCAAATTATTCTGCACCACATTAAGTAGGTGTTTCTTGCTTCCAGTCCAATAGAATCAAGCGTTTCCGAAGAGTTGTTAGTACAATTCAATGAAACAATCTTTGGTTTGGGGTTTAATTTGAACCTAATACGTTTTATTTCATCGTAGTTTGGTTCCGAGGTACACTTCGTCAATATTTTGTGAGCTATGCTTCGAATTTTCCGAAGAACAGCCTTGTGGTTTCCATAGGGTCTTATATCAAATCGAGCTTGCTCGTGTCACAAAGTAGCAATATCTTTGTAAACTGCAAACTTATGCATTAGCAAAACCTAAGTAAGGAGTGATTGATCTTGTTCAGCATGCCCTCGGATTAAGAATGTGGAATTAGTAACGTTAAGCTATCATATAAATCGTTATCGACAATTTAATGAAATGGTTAGACAGCTTAAAGATGTAAGTGAGACTACAGTGAGGTCTCGTGGATCGCATGCGGTCTAGATGTGTGTAATAAATAAGCGAATATACAAGTACGGATAATGCAGTAAAGTACGCAGTAAATTTGGCGCGTTCTTAATAGTCAACGTAAATATGCATCATTGATAACTAAGCACTACGACCAGTGGAAAATTCCGACGATTTTTCAATGAGCAATGCATCATAACTTGTAAAAAAGCGAGTACTCAACAAGTCCCGCAGGATGACTGGAGTGGGGATTATAAAACCGGTTAAAATATTGAGAGATCAAAGGAGAAACTTTGGGTTTTGCTGACTTACCCAGCAATTCACGTTAACACTAATGCATATCCCTCAAAGGAAACTTACAGAGAGAGCTGGTGGGCAAATTGTTTGTTTCGCATTATGTTGTCCTCCGATTCAAACGAAAATAGCGAGTAAAACGAATAAGATATCAGATCACTAAGAGGTCTAATAAAAAGCATTAATTTATTAGCCAAATTAGTTGTGGTAGAAGATGATTTAAGTTCGGGGCATTCGAAGACAGCTAAAACATTTTGTCGATGAGCAAGTCATGCGTAATGTGTGTCAACTTTGAACTGGGAGCCTTTTAGAGTATTACTTTGGCTGAGTTGCAACAGCCGTGGTTGCATTTTGCCAATATCAATTAGACCATACTAAGGCCTCCTCGCATACACCGATATTTAGAGTTTTACAAGGCAATGGCCAGTATTCTGGAAGTAACTGGAATGTCTACCTTTGTAATTTGATGATTGTACGATCTTACGTCTAGCAATGCGTTACACTGAATTAAATGTAATAACGTTGTATTAAAATGACGATAACGACAAGAATCAGAAAAGGAGGTTACTAGATCTTAGACAGTGTGATGGATAGGTCAGAGGATAATAAAATTTTGTACATTGCCGACAAATGTGCTAAAATATACAGGTTGCAACCAAGTACATTTGGTATTGGGTCCCCCACTAGACTGAGACAAGGGACTATAAGAGAGTGCTTTCCATTGTAAAGTCATTAATTCTGAGTTGTTGGGAACGTGATAGTCATGGAAGGATAATTCTCTTGACGATTATTATAGTCCTAGAATGGCCAACTCTAGGGGCTAGTTACTTCTCAGTTTGCAATTTGCTCGCTGAGAGGGTAGTTCGTTTTGTAGGACGCAGAGGACAGCAGCTACCATCAGACACCATCCTTAGACACGTTGGTGAGATGAGTAATTTTTGTCACATAAGTTGAACGTTTATCCAGAAATTCCAAAATGTACGAGCTCCCAGAGTTTTGAGCTAAAGATGGAGGATGTCCTAGCTGTTGTTTTGGTCCAGGAACGCGTATCTACGTAGTTTCAGTTTTGTCAGTTACCGCTGTAAACTGAACTTGCGTGTGGCAATAAACCAACATGGTGAGCACCAACACCCGGGGAACTAGCAAGATAGTACATTCTAGGGGTTGAAAAGAGAGTCGAAATCACCAATTAAATATTTCAACTAGTAGGGTTGTTATGATACTCATGGCAAGCAAACACCGGGAATAAGCTTCAATGAGAAACATTTCAGTAACTCGATTTATGAAAACCGATCGTAATTTATCCGTTGCGCCAAGCGCAGCTCGTCGTGATCTGATGGCTAAGAGCTAGAGAGAACAAATAACATCCCAGTGGTACCGGGTTCGTGGACCTGCAGCTCAAATGTCTCTTGTCAAGACACATTCCCTCGGAACATCGTTACATATGCAGAGATTGCTTTAAAGGTAAGCCAAGAGGCCGCCGTTGCGGCCTCTTCTGTTGTAAACACGGTTAACGCGCATAGAGAAACAAACAGTAAACAAGCAACACTTATCAGCAGGTCAGGTCAAACGATTATTCTATCTTGTAGATCAACGAAAAAGGGATTCAACAATAATGCGCGGACTGTTATATGCTCAAATGTCCCTGAGTCCACCGCCTTCACATATCGCGGTAAGTTATCGGACTACCAAGACCAATGGAGCTCATTGTGCGTGCTGATGATTGTCAAAGCCAAACCCAAAAACCTATTACGAATTAGTGGTCATCTGAACTCGCCGCATTATTGAAAACCTAGACTTATTCGAGTAACACTAGAATCCTTCACTGACGCAGAAATCGCTTTGCTCTATGCAACGACATGTTTCTTGCGAAATATGCATTTGTCCCAAAATGCATTGGAGCGCGCAACAAACAGAAAGAAACACTGAAGAGGGGCATAGCAGGTAAGACCGCCTAAAAAAAACTTCGTACACGGAGTGCCAGAACATCCTTCTAACGATGTTCAAGTGTCCGGAAAGCACGATTTAGAACAGTGGCAGTTCATCCGTGGAAAAATTTATTTGGATAAGATTGTAGTACTTTCGCTCACCAGAAACACGGTCTCACAAATTAATAGAGGATGTGGCCCTAGAATCTTAAAACTTATATTTCCTTCAGAGCAAAAAGCAACAGATGTTTTGGATCGATTGCGGAGAAGTCGGAAAAGTGAACCTCCTGAACTTTGGTTAAAGGCCGCTGCCTCTTTGCAATGTTAAAACAGCAAAGCACCTGAAGCAGCGAACATACCGACGATGATACAGGAGCTCCACTTGACTGATGCTGTATTCGACTCTGACGTAAGTCTAAACATAGTTGGAACGCACCTTGAACGGATCAAGTTTCAGAGGAGGTATGATTATCCCAACGAAAGCGACTAACTGCCGACCTCCAAACGGTCGGCATTCTCCCACGCTTAACCTCTGTAGCTATTTGTGGGCTCCTACATACCATGAAACTGGCCTGCGAGTATAAGAATGCTCAGGGATTTTTTTACTAAACTAGCCGAACTGAAAGATCGCCAATCTTCCGGATCATATGATGTTATCGGCATCACGGAAACGTAGTTACACACGGGAATGACGGACGCTGAAGTTTCCCTATTGGGCATGTCGCTGGTCCGGAAAGATAGGCTCACTAAATGAGGGGAGATAATCTTGGTTTACCAAATCGACTTAGCATGCAATCACGTGGGTATCTAGACTCGCAGTTCCCCGACTCTCTTTGGTGCCGCTGGTAGTTAAAAGGCAGGGACGCTTGTCTTATTGTCTTGGTGTACCACACCCTAACTCTACACCCGAAACCGATTGCCACACCGCGGCCCCTTTGAGATGCAGTGTACAGCGAAAGTACACTCACATAATTCTCATTAGTGAGTTCATCCTTCATTGTTTAGAAACTCCTGCCACCATCGGAGAACAATTCAAAGCTGATCTACAAGACTTCGTAATTACTGTTCTTCTTAACAATCACATCACGTTGTCCATTCGGTTCAGAACTGTTAACAGACCATATGTGTTGGATCCTGTGCTTACCAACGAAGAGCATATGATTGTGTTTGTTGTAGACTGCCCATAGGGTCGTGGTGAACACAAAGTCATCAGTTTCAACTTCGGCTTCTATGCAAAATATCGGAATGAGAATGATGAGACTATGCAAAGCATCATAAGCTACGATCGACTACCCTAGTTTGTCAGCGCTACAACCTGGTTGTTCTTAGCCAAAGAACCCCCGGAAGTCGCTGGACTCGATTTCGTCAACCAATTCAGTCAGCTGATTGTAGGGGCTTCAGAGAGCAGAGTTTGCAACAAGTGTAAATCAATTTCTTTCTTTTGGAGCAAAACTCGGATGAGGATGACAGTACGCAACACAGCATAGCGAGTGAACAGGGAACCTCCAGCAGCAGAAAACTGGGACAAATAATTAGCCTAGTCAAATCCCTGCACTTAACTTCTAAGAGAAGACAAAGCCGCACATTAGCAGAACATTGCAAAATACTTCAGTGCTATCCACAAACTGCCGTACAAGCACTTCGATAGCCTACGAAAGTGAGGTAAGGAATTCCTCTATCCGGGACGGCCGATGAACCGATAAGAACGGCTGTTCAGACAGCAAACCTGCTGCGGAGTCAATATGCCCTCACGTTTCAGAGGGTCTTGACACCAAGCGACCTTCCTAACTTTGTCATCTCTCTGCCAGGATAAACCCACATCACATTTAGAGCGGTGGCTTTATTTCAAAAGCCGACGTCTCTATACAAACACTGCTCGCCGGCGACATCATTCACATTCACATTCGACATCATTCATCAGAAGCACTGGAAGCAGCAGCAAGCCAACTGGAAGGACTTTAGCTCAGTTTATCTAGCGCTGTGTAGACCAGAACCAAGTTCCCGCCATGTAGAAGCTTGGAATAATAACCCCGATTCACATAGGTGGAGGGATTACTGAGCCTTTAAACTACCGCCCAATATCCCTTAATCCTATACTCTTCAAGGTCATGGAATCCATAGTTGCTGATACACTGGTATGTCATCTGAAAAACCGCAACCTCATCAATCCTAAGCGACACTGATTCCAGCGACAGCTGTCATGTACAACGAATTTACTAACCGCATGCATTAGTTGGACGAAGTCAACTGACGCTACAGAAGTTGTCAATGTGATCTACCTGGATTTTTGGAAGGCTATCGATCGTCTAGACCATCGGAAACTACTCTACAAACGACCGTCTTATACGCTGGATTGCCGACTTTATACTTCAACGGCAATTAGTGGTCAGAGTTCAGAGCTTTTCATCGGACGCCATACAAGTCGAGTGTGGCGGGCCGCAAGGGTCAGTTCTAGGTCTACGTTTGTTTTTGGTGTTTATTAATGACTTTGCACAGGGACTCGCTTCAAACGTCCTAATGTTTGCCGACGATACTAAGATTTGGCGCAGGATTCAAGTGAACGCCGACCAGCATCAGCTTCAGAGATACCTGGATACGGTATATCAATCATCAACCCAAAATTTACTGCATTTCAACGTCAGTAAATGCAATGTAACTTCCATCCGACATCAGAGTACCTACTCATCCTTGCTTGGAACGGATGTATTTCAACAAACAACGGCCGAACGTGACTTGGGTGTCTTGGTTCAAGAGGACTTGGGTTACTTCAGGCCATTCGAGAAGGCCCCGAAGACTGAAAACCATGACATCGAGCTGTTGCAATGGACATTTGGACAAGTAAACCGCTCCACATTTCAAAAAATGTTCACTGCTTATGTTCGCTCCCATGTCGAATACGCAATCTAAACCTAGTATCCATGACTGAAACAAGACCTGAATGCACTGGAGCCCCCACAATGTCGGGCATTTAAGAACCCAATTGGAATGCGCAATCTTTCATAACAAGAGAGGCTGCAACGATTGGGGGTATTTAGCGGAAGCTATCGCAAACTACCAGACGACCTGATTATGGCATACTTGATTCTGCGAGACTTAAATCATGTGTGCGGTTCCTTACTTCAACTCAGCACTAATACAAGCCTGAGGGGCCACTCACTGGAACTCGCAGAACAGTATAGTCGTCTGGAGTGCCGCAGAAATTTCTTTTTCATTCGTGACTGTCACCCGTGGACTGCTCTCCCAGAAACAATCGTCACTGCACCGACACTAAGAGTATTTAATAGACGGTTAGATGACTTGCTCATCCACTTACAGCTTATCACTTAGCGCTAGTTCTCCATTATACTCCTGGAGTTTACCAGGGATTTATTTAATCTCAACTGATGGTGCTATGAATCTAAGCGGATTGCAGGACTACAGCGGAGCAAACAATATGTCTTTAATTTCATATTTAAATTACTAACTGTTTTACTACTACAACTATGACTAATATTATTATTGCCATTATCGTTTTCTCGGTATCCTTACCAACTACCCAATGGAACATGTAAAGCAACGCTTCTTAATCCGTATAAATCCATTGTTCATTGATCATTTCTATCTCTACCAGATGCATCAAAACAAGGTCAAATCCCTTAGATTGTGATGTTTTCGAGCAGGCAACACCACGTTTCTTTATTTATCACAAGAATTAGCGTAACACCAAAATGCGCTAAATTCCGTCGCATTCCATAGGCGTTGTGTTTTACCTTTAATTTAGTGCGTCTCACGAAAATGTTGGTATCAGTAAGTTACTAACCATAATAGTAGACATTGGCGGGAATTTCCTCTTACATTTAGAGCGTCGAAGAGCTGTTCATATAGCAAGCCACCGACACAAGTGGACAAATCCAGAAGATTAGTTACTCCGTGAACTTTCGAAAAGTTAACTTAGGTTGGGAACTCTTTTGAGGTGGTGCTCTGCAACCATCGAATATGTTTATTATGGCGTCTCAGCTGAAGCAAATTGATTAGTCTCTGTTGTCTGCAAAACGCCGTGCTCAGTGCTTTTATGTGTTTTTGGGGATAGTTGTAATTGCTGCCTGTCAGGAAAAATCTCGGGTTTAGAATGCTGCGGTAATCATTGTTCTAGGCCAAACAATGTAGTATTAACATCTAGCAAAAACAACGGCCTCATGTGCTTTGTGGTAGCCATAGTGCATTCTAAATTCATTCTAGTTCACTTCTAGTGCATTCTAGTGCATTCCCCCAACTGGGATCATGTGCCAAGTATGTCCACAGCTCTCTCGTTTGTGTCGAAAGTGTATTGTTAGAGAAACTTGAGGCATGATTTAATTTATTATAATGGACATCATGAAGCTTTCTCATACGAATCATTTCTTTGAAGAGAGTGCGCTGGGAATATGTTTGTAGCTCTTAGCACCTCCCTTGCTACTTAGACACGATACGACGTAAGATTCTCTGGAGCTTTCTGTTCCCGTTGTCATGATCAAGGCGATAAAACCAACAGCCAAAACCACTGTCTGCCTTGCTGGAAATACTTATACTTTACTTTAGTTAATTTCTTTAATAAGAATTGCGTTATGAGGTCTTGATATGTGTCATCAAATCTAGCTATGTCTGGATACATCGACAGCGCTAAGAGTTCAATGGAGTATACAGGTGGAAAATGCCAACCTCCTTTGAAGTAGCGGGGAGCAATACCAAATCATATACTGAGTTCAGTTTCTTAGTTCCTAAGTAGTGTGACATTAAACAAGATAGTATGAAGGTGATTCGTTCTTCAGCACACCGGTTGGACGCCGGCTCGAAGTTGTTAAGGCGTATTCGTTCTTAAGCAATTTATCAGATTTGTTTGTTTGCTCACACAAAGAAAGGTCAATCGTTGTTACAGAAATGTACTTAGACGCATACATTGTACTTAACCTAGACAAATAAGTAGAAACAAGGTAAATAATTTGGAACAGCCTCTCCCATCTGTTCCAAAGATTGTTGATGAGTCATTGATTACCTTAGAGATTATTGTGTACAAACAAAACAGTTCAAGTGCTCGGTGCACGCCACCATGTATTTGCCAGGAATTACTCAAATATTTAAAATAGTACGTTGGGCATCCTATAGAAAACATTGCGCTATCAGACTGTTCTCATTTCTAATGAAAACACTCTTAAGCAACACGCGTCTGCAGACAACAGATACCCATGTTGAATGTACGAGAATTCACCCAAGTTACCGCCGACACAGTGGTGATTTGGCCATATTATGACCAATCGCCTGGCTCTTCTTCGTTAACAACTCTTAAACCAATAGATCACGATAGACTTCCTTAGTATATTAATGGTCTTCTGATTCATTTGCTGTCAGCCACCTGAAAAAGTGCTTAGCTTAACCGGGTTTACCAGAGTTTCGTCTTGCTTTTGGGAACATTTCTCGCAGACATACTTAGCAAATCCACCACCGCACAACTAGAAAAACGCTGCATGGCCGTTTTGTCCTAGTTGAACTCGGCAGTGACACGTGCGCGTCCAGTACTGCAGGATTTGAGCACATGACCTTACTACCACAAGTCTGCGACTTATGCCACTGAGACAGACTTGCACATTTCACGTCCATAACATGTATGACAGTGGAGACTGAGATGGGATATATCGCATTCAGATCACAGTCAAAGAGATTGTTAGACGGGCTTGCGCTTCACAGTCGCTCACAACTAGCTAGTTTGACATTCGTGACTGTCTCGTCACGTAATGATGTTGGACACACGCACGACAGTCATTCAGAGCTAGACAGCTCACCATTCATGACTATGTCTTCTCATGTTGTTGGCCAATCGCTCTATTGATTTTCTGCATCCCGATTGCTCAGCATTGTCAGTTTTTAGATACACCTCGTCTAGCACAGTGGTGTTCTTGCTTCCCGTTGGGAGTTGGTTCAGTTACAGTCAGACCTAATAACTTGGCACTTGCATATTCTACTATTTGTTTACAATGGTGTTGGGAAATGCAAGTTGGTGCTTCTAATACACTATGTTTCAGGAACTGGATCCCCCATTCCGTTTTTCTCAGCACTCTAGACGGATCTACTTGACGCATTGCGGAGTATCGAGGCTCCCTTGCTTTTTCCCCTAGACCTTACTGACATGCTTTATTAACAAGTGTCTTAGTTACCTTTAACCGATCTGTCAGATTGAGTGTATTTCTAAGATTTCGCTCACGGTAGTATGAATGGTGTCTTCTCAGGGATGTTTGTTTGTAAATGAATGTCGACTGCGTCGTAACTATGTCACTTTACATAACTGATTGCATTTTAGGCGAAGTCCTTTTTCTCAAGACGGTTTTTCGAGTAACAACTTCTTAGTATTATCGGGAACCTTTGGAGACATAGGAGCAGTAGCCATTTTCGTTGCAATTAGGTTATCAAAGTAAAAGGAGGTAAATAGAACCTGCAAGAACCTGCAGTGGGGATTTTGACCTGTTCCGCAGAATTTCCTTCCCGTAGCTTCAGATACAACAAGCTTCATGTGCAGTTAACATAGCCGCAGTCAGTCTCTTGAGTAGGTAATGTATAAAACGTGAAGCGGTTCAGGAACTAGCCGTAGCTTGCACTTACTGGTCTCTACGCAACTGCAGAGGGCTGGCATCACAGTGGTGACTGATTCAGCCCCTACTCAAGGAAGATCGACATGCGAGTCGGCGCGCGTAGATTACTTAAGTACACCCCGTACTCGTTATATTGAGTACTGGAAATACCAAAACCGTCTGTTCTGTTCGATCCAATGCAGTACGTAACCATTGCTCTTCAGTAAATGTCTGTTCGCATGACGCCAGCAGATCTGTCCGCGATTTACACCGTCACTTCTGCCGCGAATTCATGAGGTTAGACAACACATGTTCAGCACTTGCCCACGGTAGATGTACCAACATGTTCCATGTTTCCGTTACATGGGCAACAATAAATTCCCCATCTAACGGCATGTGAGTACATTGTCTGCCAGTACCGCTGTTATCATTTAATAAACAAATGAAATCGAGATGAATGATTGATTACTGTACCTGGACATTTCATCAGTCGAAGGGATAACGGGCTTTTCAAGCCATCTGTCTACGGAAATCAACATTATCCGGTCCATGTCTTTGAGTTATCAGTTGCACACCGATAGGCCAGATGCGCGTAATGGTGCAAACCTTGTTCACTCGTGCCAGACGTATCTGCTCGAGCGATTGTCTTACTGAGGAGATAGAGACAATAACCTGAACGCTCATGGAAGACGGTTACTCTAAGTGCCTCATCACGAAGCATATCCAAGTCAGAGCGCCGAAAGAAACGGTGATGACAGCACCTACGGAAAATGTATACCTCGAGCTCCAGTTTAAGGGTAACACCACTTCCACGAGGGCAACCGAGAGCTTAATCTCCACCACACAGGGAAGCTACTATGCTGCAGACGCTGTGGTGATTAACAGATTTCGGAAATTGTCGCTACTTTCAGTAAGGGAATTGGAACCAATCCGCGCCAAACCACACTTCCAATAGCAAATTGATTATACCTGCGGGTGTTAGTTTGATAGGCACGAATGAGATGGTTTTGAATTCCAGAGATGGAGCATCTGACCAAAAGGGTTAAACGTGAGGTCAGCCATCTCTCCCCCAACATTTATTTATTTATTTATATCGGAGACACATACACTGCTGGATAATCCTACCTTCAACATTTATCCATAATATTACTCGACAGACGCAACCACAACGCAATTATACATCCTGGTTAACTTTCCTTAGAATTAACTTATTACATACTTGTTTGCTATTTCATAGTACCATCTAATTAAAAGCATATATATATATATTTATGTATGGTCATAGAACCATGTGGTTAATTATGCACAGAAATGGATGGATATAATAGCATGGTAAACTTGTTAAAATGTGGTGTTAATAATACCATCTTTTAACAATTTTTCTGTGTTAATATATCCATCCATATATGGATATACGCTCATTATGAATACATATATGCTCCTTTGCAATACCACGTGTTAGCAATTTTTACATGTTAACATATTGATTTATTTTCCTGCTTAATTAACTATGACATCTAGTGTATATTTCTATGAGCATACTTAGTTAGCTGTACCGCAACCATCACAGAGTTCCTTCAATTTTCAAGTTTCATTCAGCTACGGGATTTTATGAAAATCATTATTCACACCAGCATCCAATTGCCTTTACTAAGCCCATTTTTCTTTCTTCTCCTTCACCATCAAAACTGAACCATCACTGGCGAACAACTATTGCTTAATTGACCCTTACGTTCCAGGGCTACAACATACAATACAATCAGAGGGTAACTTATTATGCCACATTTCCTAGCATATAAGTTCCCTTTGAATTATTGGTTTTTAACGTTGTTATCTAGCTACAAACCACTTAAGCGCATCCTTAGCTCCATAACGGATCTTTTACACATCACTTGCATTCCATCATTTCCTACATTCAAATAGGACATGACTTTCACATACATGGGTAGTCAGTATTTGCATTTTTCATAACCGTTTTCATGGAGCATTCCGATTTCTAATATTAGCTCTTTTTTCGCATACAATCCGCAATTATTAATAGCCATTCCATACTCCTTTGATGTTACCGCAGACGATGGCCGAGAAACACCATCCTCTCCTACAACAATTAGCCCTTCCGAAAGCACGCTCATCGAACCGAAGCTAGAACGCCGGTAGTGGACAATTATTCTACCTGCTGTGGCGGGTAAATTAACGAGAAAATCGCAAAGTAAATGTTTACATCGTAATCAGCGCGTTTGGAGGCCGATAGAAACGGTAAAAAGGATGCTTAAATGGAACAATTTTGCAATGGTTGCTTTAATGGACAACAGGTTTCTTTGACTACTTATCTACTTGACCCCGGCTCCGCATTTCGGCTACTAGTACGTCATCACAATCCACGCTGGTTACGGTTCGCCTAGGCCGTAACGACAAGCCAGCTAAGACCTGCCCTGTGTGTGCAGAAACTGTCAGTTTTTGACATTCGGATACCCCGGTCCTAGGATGATTGCCACCGTTCACCTCACGACATTTGATTGATTGATAACACCCTTGGGACGGTATAAGAAGTTCTAGTTATTGTACTGGTACTGAGGAGACCATACGAAATGCGCTCATTTAACAATGATCATCTTCTCATTGTGTTATTCTAGTTATTGAACCATTTGAACTTTAAAAAATATTTGATTGCTCCTCGGTGTGATAGACTGTAACGGCACAGGGACAGATCAATGTTGACATTAATGGGTTTTCTGAGACCGGTCACACATGCAATTGTAGTACCCCAATGGCGTAGTATGTGAACCGATGGTGTGCATCCATTCACACGTGAGTTACAATGTGCGGCCAAATTTAGCAACACGTTGTGCCCTAGTTAATTGGCTCACAGGTGTTCACCTGTGGCCACGGTATCCTATACCACAGACTCTACTGGATACATGCAAGTGTCCATTCAGTTGTACACGTGGCTCTGGTACCAGCTCTTTTCGTTACTTAACCCCTGATTTAGTCGAGCAGTGGATCAGATGTCTGTGGCCGCCTTGACAGTGCATTCCACTGTTGCTTACCCTGCACGTACGTTCGGTCTGCGGCTGCGAAGTACGAGGCTTGCATGCATGACCTGCCGGCCGGTTGGATCAGCCCACCGCACCTTCGATAGCTTCACCACAGCCAGTCTGTTTATAAAGAATGTAATTGAACAAAATAATATGAGCATAAGAATTGAGCAGAAAATTGTGGGAATTTGTGCTGACAAAACCAACACAAATATTGGTGGCGTTCAGATTAGAGTGCAAAACAATGAATTGAAATGGAAATGTTTCATTAGGGAAACACTTGTGGGAATTGGTTGCGTGGCTTACATTGTCCACAACACATTGCAAACGCTAGCTGACAGTCGTTCTATTGATGTTGAAACAGTTGTGGCGAAAATGTCTAATTAGATTTATATTTTCACTGTTCGTGTTGACTAACTAAAAGAGTTCTGTGACTAGCATGGTAGAATAGTAACGCGTTCTAGGATATGCGATAATCAGATGGCTTTCACTTATGCAAGCAGTGAAGAAAATCCAGAAGGTATTACAGCTTCGAAATTTTACTTATGTCTTGACAGAAGTGTCATACAGCATTACAACAGTTCTTTGGAAATCCCAATTCGGAGCTGTGGCCCTGCTTTATACACAACATTTGTCATTTTCCACGTTACTGCACTAATGTTGAACAAAATATTTCAGCACTGGAAGTGTCGTACTGCAATGCACGAACTCTTATAGAATTGCGGGGAAAAGAGCAGAAACGGCTTTGTTCCAAAGGAGGTAAAGCTTCGGATTGGTCAACTTGAAATAGCGGGTCTCATCAGCAAAACAGTTGTGATGAATATTATCAGCAGTTTCTAAGACATTTGCGTCGTTTATCTACAGGAAAGAATGAACCGATTTCAAGTACTGAGTGCGTTTAATTGGATGGTATTGGACCATCCAACGTGCTGGGAGAAAGTTAAAGCAGCCGTCAGTCTTTTTGGTTCTACTCTCACAGACCTGTATATCAAGGACAACCAGCTGGTTGACAAAGATTAAAACGTGTGTAGGCTTGCGTCTGCGGACAAAATTTTTGCTTGGAACTTTAAACAAATATAGCTTGGTGTACGGTGGCTAGAAGTAGTTTCCCATTTCCAGATCAACTCGATCCCCTAACAACAAGTAAAAGCTTATTGAATTTATTTTTTGTCTCCCTGGGATCAATGCACCTATTGGAAAAACCATCTCACAAATGATCCCTGTTTGGACGATGGAACAATGGTTTTATACCGTTAAAGAAGCTAATGCTTAAGAGATCCCGTAGGATGGTTATGGTGAAAATTTAGAATATAAAAATTCTTAACAAAGCAGGGTTTACACAGTGAGCCCACTGAAGTATACCTAGTATAGACTGTGAATGCAAGGTGAATCCATGAGAAAAGACGGCAAATTAGAATTTGTGAAAAATCGTATCTACTGGTTTACACACGCAGGCGGTGTAAAACGTGTAACGAAATCTGGGATTTGACCGCCAGTGATAGCTCTTACAGACACTTACTTTTATCCATTGGTACTGGGTCATTTAAGATTGTACAGCGAAATAAGTGAAGGGTCAACCCTGGATTTGATCTCTGCCAGCTTGAGAGCACATATGACCGGTTCTGGTAGGGCATTAAACGTTCTGCAATTGCATGCGGAATAGCAATCCCAACGGCATTCTAAATGACTGTGTTGCTGTGCGAGCTTGAGATTATGGCCTGTCAAGTTGCTGTTGTTATTGAGTTATAGCAAATAGCGACACATGTGGTTGGGATCTCTCAAAATCTGGTAAACCAAAATGAGGCCCCCGCGTAATCGCCGATACTGTCCGCGGAAGACCGAGAGCCCTTGCGGCATACGTTCATAAGGCAAATTATGCAGACCCTTGCCAGTTTTGGTTGCCCGGATTTGGGTTAGTCCAGGGCGGTGAGATCTCTCCTCAGCCATGGTGCCAACTCTGTGTCGCGTATTACCCATGTGTCCGTATGTATGAGCGGTTGTGGAAAAAATCGAATTGTCGACCCGTCCGAAAGCACGCCTCAGGATGCCGTCGTATTGGATGCCTTGCTTGACGCCGTTTCAGTTTGATTCGACCATCCACGGACGACCTAGACAAAACGCGCAGGCACTTCTCTGCGGAAGGCGTTTGAAGCTCCTGGTTTCAGAGATTGTAGGAATGTAGCAACTTGGGCCAAAGATGAAACATTTTACATTTGCCCACCTTGAATCGAAATACATTGTGGACAACGCAGCATAGGGTTTAAACATTAAAAGCGATAGTTATGGTGAAGTGCAGTTCTGAGGACAATAGCGACGGGTATGGTTGAGGCCCGTCAAATATCCCCGCAAAACGCGCCAGAAACTCTGGCGTAATGGCTGTGGAAAGCGGGGTCTAATTCCTCCTCACAACCTAGCATAGTTCAGCCAATCCGAGACGCGGCCCAACTGCGCACCTTTTGACATTGGTCTTTTGCAAACTACCACTTGTCGTGGTAGCAATTTTCCCTAACGTAATGACCCATAGTATTGGCTGTGATTCGCCATTTGTTGGTCATAAATGAGCCTTCAGCGGATCACTTGCCTTTCTTCCTCTTCGCCTCAGTTAGGAGTCGGTCGGTCACGTGATTCTGTGTGCGTTGATAGCCGGGCAGCGTTCGCGTCTAAGTCACTAGTGTGCGTCTACCGTAAACCCCTCTCGTGTGCGTCCGTTCCGAGGGCTCAGCGTCTACCCGAATACGTGTGGCTAGGATGGTTCCACCTCTCGCTCAATTTCCGTCTCACCAGCGCGTACCCCGGGCTAAGCTAACGCCATCAGGTCAACGCAACGTTCGATTGGCCAGCGTTCCAATCCGTTACCGTAGGCATACTCCAATCGTGCAGTTGACAGTCTTCTCAGGCGGAACGTAATCATAACAGAGGCGTTCCCTCAATTATAACAGGTATCCCTGCGAACGAATTCACGAGATTATGATGCAGCGCGCAGATCTACTAAAGAATATAAATTTACCGGGCTAAGCGTACAGCTCTCCTTTGCGCCAGCTGGTTGGTTCCAGCAACTTGTACGGCGGTGGTGTTTCAGGACATGGCGGTCTTCTGCCTGTCATTTGTACTTTCTACAAATCGCCACAAATATCCGTTTAACAACACTGTGATTTCGCGGATGTGAATCGCCGCCATCTGTTACTGCTTCTTAGGTATCCGGATGATCTAGCCCAATGCACGGAGGTGCGTCATCCAATACGAAGATTTCATTTCTCTCCTTCTGACACCTGATCGAAAACAATCACAAATATGGTGTCACATCCACTAATTCAAGAAACACAACAACACTCGTTCTTACCTACTAGCATTCATGCACACTTACCACATTGATCCATTTGTTACTTATAAACTTGTGCCGGTTTTACATTAATCAATCCTTGTTGTATCACCATGATCAAGCCTAGGCAGGCCTGTTTAGCAGTGTGTCGAGAATAAAACATTTATTTATTTAAGTATTATTCGATATGTGTGGTTCCAGATAATACTATATCAAGCAGCACATAAACTTTTAATCCGAAACACCTGTACCGACATTTGGCTCCTGTGCTCATGAAACCATCCATTACAACATGGCGAAATCACACCGAACGTTCGCTATTGCCAGCATAGTAGTAAGCTTGATGTTTTCGCGAACCAGCGCCTCAATGTTCCTGGATCCCACTATTAGCCGCCGCACTTCTCAAGTGTATAAACTATGAAAACTTGGTCTGTACCTTTTTTCCAACCAAATGTTTTACTATTTCAAAGTAGCTATGCTTGTATGTATATTTGATTATGCCTTCAACCATGTACCTCGTTCTATCGCGAGTATACTATTTATTTATTTATTTATAACTTTAGTAGTGCAGTCATTGTACTGACTAATAACGTAAGTACTTCTGTTATTGTATTGAAGCAATATATTAGCTATTTATCTTACAAATTTTCTACCATCAGCAAATGCAGAAAAATCTGGGGTAGGTTAAGTTTCCCGGTTTTGTGCGCAAGCCATCTGGAATCGTCCTGCTTTGGCTCACGAATAATCTTACATACACTGTATTTAACACGTGCGTCGCCACCGCTGAATCTCACAGTACAGCATTATATTCAGATCTCGCCCTGACCTGCGCCTCATGTGTTCTAGCCGCGTTGTGCACACTTCGCTCGCAGTATGGCCTATATACACATGTGCACAGTTGTTGCATATACGTTTGTGCAGGCAGTTAGTCATCTTACCCTATAAGAAGTGTGTCTTTCAGACATACCAGTGTTGAACGGATCCCGTATCTTATTCCTTGGTCAGTGTCGTCTGGAAGAACACAAGTGTGTTTTCGCAACGCTTTTGATTCGAGGACGATCGGTGCGCTTTCAACTGGACTCAGGGGCTACTGTCAACATCCCACCTTAGAAGCAATGTGTGGGAGTGACATGTGACAGGACGCGGAATTGCCTCAACGTGGAATAGTTCAAAGCTGCTGAAGTAAGCTACCGCCACCTTGAAGGCCAACAATCCGAAAAACGGCACAGAACATCAACTCGATTTCCTGATAGTCTCAGGAGACCTTATACCCATCCAGGGTATTGATCCTTTTCAGAGTCTCGGTTTTGTCTATGTTAACTATGAAAGTTTCGTCCATTCGTGTGAAGATATCAAATATATTGTTGACGGCTACCAAAGCGTGCTTGACGGGGTCGTATGGAGATTCGAAGGATGTACTCATTTATCTTTACTCGAATTTGCTAAGCCGGTAGTGTTGCAGAGCAGAAAGGTGCCTATTGCCTTATATGAAAACAATTTTGGACGAGCTGCAGCGTCTTGCTAGGTTGGATGTATTAGCTATAGTTGAGGACCCGACAGATTGTGTTACCAGGTTGGGATCGTTACTAAGAAGCCTGGAGAACTACGCGTGTGCCTTAATTCAAAACCACTTACGTCGCACTCAGGAGGGAGCATTATGCGCTACCAACGCTAAACGAAGTACTTCCGGTGTTATCTAGAGCTAGAATAGTCACTAAAATCGACCTGGCTTCTGCTTTTTGGGATGTATTACTTAACGAAGTGTCAAGCTACTTGACCACGTTTGGGACGCCTTTCAGACCTTTCCGCTGATTCATGTTACCATTTGGACTAAAGGTATCTAGCAAGATATTCCAGCAACGACTGGTGAAGGCTTTAGATGATTTATCAGAAACGTTCTGTGTAGCAGACGACGTTCTGCTTTTTGGTGCAACGCAAGAAGAACACGACCAGAATCTTCACCGATTTTTGCAGCTCTGTTTGGTGTAGAACATTAAGCTAAAACAAGAGAAGCTCGAGTTGCGTAGGACGAAAGTGGTTTTTCATGGACACGTGTTAATGTCCTAAGGAATGAAACCAGACAGGGAGAAAGTCAGGGCCATCAAACAGATACCTCCTCCTACTGACGTGAAAGCCGTTAGCAGGCTGAATGAGGTGTTGAAGTACCTAGGCCGTTTCTTGCCCAGATTAACCTATGTAATGGTATCTAGTCGAAAACTGACGAAAAAGAGGAGGAAGTGGCATTGGGACGCGTAGCAGGTAAGAGCATTTCCGAAACTAAAGGAATTTATCACAAGCGCTCCCGTTCTCGCCTACCATACCCCAGAACTCCCGCTCTAGATCTAGTGTGACAGCAGACAGTATTGTATTGGAGCCGTACTGATGCAGAACGGTAAGCCTATCGACTTTCTCAGCCGGACCCTGACAGAGACCGAGCGTCGTTACGCGCAAATAATGAAAGAAGTGCTTGCATTTGTTTACGCCGTGGAGCGTTTTGATGACTATATATTTGGCCGCAAATCCAACGC
This sequence comes from Dicrocoelium dendriticum, assembly GCA_944474145.2. Classification (NCBI taxonomy): domain Eukaryota; kingdom Metazoa; phylum Platyhelminthes; class Trematoda; order Plagiorchiida; family Dicrocoeliidae; genus Dicrocoelium; species Dicrocoelium dendriticum. The sequence goes on from OX104059.1 coordinate 81,813,071, forward strand.
CTTTACCGACCACAAGCCCCCAGTGTCGATCGCCCGCAAGCTGCTCCATGTTGTTCCACAACGCCTGCAAATTATGCTTATTCGTCTGCAGAAGTATGATTTATTGATTGTCTACGGGCCAGGATCTCAGATGCACATTGCGGACATGCTCTCAAGAGTGCACTTGTCAGACCCGCAAGGTATGGAAGAAGACCCAGGTTTCGTCCATGTAACACAGCTGATCACCGTCACTGAGATACGCTTGCAACATCTCCAACGATACACTGAGGAGAACGAGTTGTGCAGGCTACTGAAGCACACGACCATGAACGGATTGCCTGAAGACAAGAAAAATTTGCCACAGGAGCTGACTCCATTCTTCCATTTTCGTGACGTACTCATTACACAGGATGGATTAATATTCAAAGGCAACAGGACAATGGTTCCAAAGGCACTGCAGAGTTCGATGCTGCAGCTGACACATTGTGTACATAAAAAAACCAACGACTGCCTGGCAAGAGTTGGAGAGCTGTTGGTTTGGCCCGGAATGACCAACCAAATACATGACTACGTCTCCAATTGTGTAGCATGCATAGCACATGACGTACGCCAGCCAGAAGAACCAATGATGCTGCGTGTTGTTTCTGATAGGCCCTGGCAGATAGTTGCACCAGACATTTTTCCCGATGGAAGGAACTACTTAATTGTTGTATACTATTTTATTGACTAGTTCGAGATCGGTGCGCTTACGAGGACTAGTACGCAATCCGTGGTGAACAAGTTGCAGTGCCAATTCGCTCGGCATGAAATACCTGAGATGGTGATTTCAGACAACGGGCCACAAGTTAATAGTGCAGAGTTTCGTGCATTCAGTAAGAAGTGGGATTTTCGTCACCGGCTAACAAGCTAATACCATAGCCGGTCAAAGCGGAGGCTGCGTGCGCAGTGAAGGAGGCGAAGAAATTGATTACAAAAGCCATGGATACCAAGCAGCATCCGTATATAATGCTGCTGAATCGAAGAAATGCACCGTCTACTGATTTTGGAGCGAGTCCTGCACAGCGTCTATTCAGCCGCCGAACAAGAACGCTAATATTGACCGCGACAATTCTACTGCAGCTCGAGGTAGCGCCGTCCGATGTTCCACACGATCGTCTACGGAACCGAATGCTTTGCGATATCATCTTGGCAGACACCATACATTTGCACAACCAATGTGCTTATGTGCTATGGCATACAATGCTGGTTGAACAAACCGGATTCACTAGTTGTCTTTCTATGCTCACATGCCTAGCGAAAGTGGGCTCAGTTACCATGATGCTATTCAGCGAATGACGGAAGATTTATCAAACACCCGTTCAACAATAACGCCGATCCTTAATCGCTGGTTGGCGCAAACGAATGCTTTGAAATCCTATATCCCAAATGCGTATGAGATGTTTTGCCGCTTCCATGTACTGAGCGACATACGAAAACGCTGAGCTCATTTAAAAAGTGCATTGCTATGGACTTCATGTGAGTTGCGCAAGGGAGGAGTAATTTGATATACAAAAAGCCAACCACAATTCAACAAATTGCTCACTGCTACCACTGCTCGAATTAAGTAGGCGTTTAGGGATTTTAATAGCACGTGGCTTCCCTACGCGGTAGACTGAGCAGCACACATTGTAAAGGGCGTAAGAAAGTTCGACAAGTTCACCACGAACAGAGTGGAGGTAGTGAATGGCCTCCTGAAACATGGATTTCCCGTAGGTCAAGTCTCTGCAATTGTCTATGCAGGTGTTACGACGAAAATTATGATTTAGACCAGGCAAGAGAAAGTCGTCTAGAGAAAGCTCACATCAATTCATCAAAACACCCTCATATGCGCTTTGGTTAACGGAAGTTTAGCGTTCTTTGTGGACATATCGCCGGAAAACTGTTGCTGGAGCACCTATCGGTAAACAAGGTGGCAGGCCAAGGGTTCTGGACTACGCACACCTTTCGTGTGCGTTACTTCCAGGTTTTGGAAAACACCATGGAGGATTCAAACATTTTGGAAACGGAAATGTGTATTACTCTACATTGTTCCACATGATGGTGCTCCTTTATGGGTAATAGTTTCGTGAAGTTATGCGTCGAACTGCAGATCACTGACACTGGCTTTTTTTTCTTCC
>OX104059.1:81815261-81833946 GCA_944474145.2 Dicrocoelium dendriticum
TAACGCAATACCAGAGGTACTTACGTTAATAGTCAGTACAATGACTGCACTACTGAAGTTATACATAAATAAATAACTGATATACTCTCGATAGAACGAGGTACATAGTAGAAGGCATAATCAAATATACATACAAGCATAGCCACTTTGGAATAGCAAAACATTTGGTTAGAAAAAAGGTACGGACCAACTTTTCATAGTTTATACATTTGAGACGTTCGGCGGCTAATAGCGCGATCCAAGAACATTATGTCGCTGGTTCGCGAAACCATCAAGGTTACTACTATGCTGGCAATAACCAACGTTCGGTGTAATTTCGCAATGTTGTAATGAATGGTTTCTTGAGCACAGGAGCCAAATGTCGGTACAGGTGTTTCGGATTAAAAGTTTATGTGCTGCTTGATATAGTATTTTCTGGAACTACAGATATCGAACAATACTTAACTAAATAAATGTTTTATTCTCGACAGGCCTGCCTAGGCGTGATTGTGGTGATAAAACAAGGACTGGTTCATGTAAAATCGGCACAAGTTTACAAGTAACATATGGATCCAGGTAGTGTGTATGAATGCTAGTAGGTAAGAACAAATGTTGTTGTGTTTCTTGGATTTGTGGATGTGACACCATATTAGTGGTTTTTTTGATTACGTGTCAGAAGGAGAGAAATGAAGCCTTCGTATTGGATGACGCACCTCCGTGCATTGGGTTAGATCATCCGAATACCTAAGAAGGAGGAACAGATGGCTGCGATTCACATCCGCCAAGTCACAGTGTTGTTAAATGGATATTCGTGGCGTTTTATAGAAAGTACGCATGCCAGGCAGAAGACCACCGTATCCTGAAAAACTACCACCGAACTAGTTGCTGGATCCAACCAGCTGGCACCAAGAAGAGCTGTACGCTTAGCCCGATAAATTTATACTCTTTAGTAGATTGCGCGCTGCATCCTCATGTCGTGAATTCGTTCGCAGGGATACCTGTTATAATTGAGGGAAAGCCACTGTTGTGATTTCGTAATGCCTGAGAAGATTGTCACTGGCACGATTGGAGTACGCTTACGGTAACGGATTGGAACGCTAGCCAATCGAACGGAGTTGCGTTGACCTGCTTTCGTTAGCTTGGCCCGGGGTACACGCTGGTGAGACGGAAATTAAGCGAGAGGGAGAACGATCCTAGCCACACGTATTCGGGTAGACGCTGAGCCCTCGGAACGGACGAGCACGAGAAGGGTTTACGGTAGACGCACAATAGCGACTTAGATGCAAACGCTGCCCGGCTATAAACGCACACAGGATCACGTGACCGACTGACTCCCAACTGAGGCGAAGAGGAAGAAAGGCAATTAATCCGCTGAAGGCACTTTTACGACCAACAAATGGCGAATCACAGCCAATGCTATGGGCAGTTAAGTGAGGGACAATTGCTACCACGACAAGGTGGTAGTTTGCAAAGACCATTGTCAAAAGGTGCGCAGTTGGGCCGCGGCTCGGAGTGGCTGAACTCTGCTACGTTGTGAGGAGGAATTGAACCCCGCTTTCCACAACCATTACGCCGGATATTCTGGCTAGATTTTGCGGGGATATTCGACGAACCTCAACCATACCCGGCGCTGTTGTCCTCAGAACGGCACTTCACCTTAACAATCGCTTTCATTGTTTTAACGTTAAGCTGTGTTGTCCACAATGTATTTCGATTGAATGTGCACCAATGTAAAATATTTCATCTTTGGCCCAAGTTGCTACATTCATACAAACTCTGAAACCAGGAGCTTCAAACGCCTTCCGCCGAGAAGGATCTGCGCGTTTTGTCCAGGTCGACCGTGGATGGTCGAATCAAATTGAAACGGCGTTAAGCAAGGGCATCTAAGACGACGGCATCCTGAGGCGTGCTTTTAGACGAGTCGACTTTTAGAGTTTTTCCACGAATTCGTTCATACATACGGACACATGTGAAATACGCGACACAGGTTTGGCAGCCATGGCTGAGGAGAGATCTCACCGCCCTGGATTAACTCGAAACCGGGAAACCAAAACTGGCAAGGGTCTGCATAATTTGCCTTATGAACGAAGGCTGCAAGTGCTCTGGGTCTTCCGCGGACAATATCGGCGATTACGCGGGGGCCTCATTTTGGCTTACCAGATTTTGAGAGATCCCAACCACACGTGCCGCCATTTGCTATAGCTCAATCACAACAGCAACTTGACAGGCCACAATCTCAAGCTCGCACAGCAACACAGTCATTTAGAATGCCGTTGGGATTGCTATTCCGTATGCAATTGCAGAACGTGGAATGCCCTACCCGAACCGGTCATATGTGCTCTCACGCTGGCAGAGTTCAAATCCAGGGTTGACCGTACCCTTATTTCGCTGTGCCATCCTAAATGACACAGTACCAATGGATAAAAGTAAGTGTCTGTAAGAGCTATCACTGGCGGTCAAATCCCAGATTTCGTTACACGTTTCGCACCGCCTGTATGTATACACCAGAAGACGCGATTTTTACTAATCTCTAATGTGCCGTCTTTTATCATTGATTCACATTGCATTCACAGTCTATACTAGGTATACTTCAGTGGGTTCACTGTGTAAACCCTGTTTTGTTAAGAATTTTTATATTTTGAATTTTCACCATAACCATCCTACGGGATCTCTTAAGCAGTAGCTTCTTTAATTGTATAAAACCATTGTTCCATCGTCCAAACAGGGATCATTCGTGAGATGTGTTAATGGGACGGAACCAGCCAATAAGTACGTTTTACGCTGAGGGCTATTGATTTGGCCATAACTTGAATGTACCGTTAGTTTGGACGTTAAGAAAATATACGTGTCAGCCGTACGCCGGTCTCCTGCCTTGGGAAGTCGGGCTGATCAGAGTGCACGCTAGCAGCAGGTCATCGGTAGGTCAGCCGAAACCATAACATATATTTTTGGCGACGGAAGGTAGTGGATCAAGATGTCAATTTCAGCGGAAGACCTGAAAATCATTTTGTTGCAGCAACAGCAGCAATTTGAAACAGCACAGCTGCGTATGATTGCAACCCTCACCCAAATGTTATTTGTGCAGCCTACGGTCGTTCAGAACAATGGGAAGCCTTCGGCGGATGCGATGATCAGTAGTGTTAATGAGTTCATATTCGATCCTGACTCAGGATTAATATTCGATGCGTGGTTCAGGCGCTATGAAGATGTTTTCAGGGCAGAGTTGTCAGGTCTCGATGATGCATCTAAAGTTCGCCTTTTGTTACGAAAACTCGGAACGGTTGAACATGACAGATACATTAACTACATTTTGCCAAACAACGCGCATGATTTCAGCTTTGATGATACAGTTGCTCGACTCACAGCGTTGTTTGGAGACCAGTCATCTCTTTTCAATAACCGCTACAATTGTCTAAAGCTATGCAAAAAGGACAATGACAGTCTTATTGCTCACGCGGCGATAGTCAAACGTGAATGCCAGAAATTCAAACTGAAGTCGCTCACGGAAGACTAGTTCGAGTGTTTGATACTAGTATGCAGTCTACAGTCCCCAAAAGACGCCGAGATACGAACGAGAATACTTGGTATGTTGGAACGCGACACAGATGTTACATTACAAAACGCCATTGCTGATGCCCAAAGAATCATGAATTTAAAGCACGATACGGCTATGGTGGAAGATTCGAGAGCACATTCCGCAGATATATCTGTCCAGCAAATTTCAGGAAACAACCCACCGACCGCTCAACCTAGCAGATATCCACAATCCAAACCCCCATCACCTTGCTGGCAATGCGGAGGATGGCATTTTGTGAGATGGTGTCCTTTCAGCAAACATGTTTGTCAAAGGTGCTTTAGACGGGGGCACAAGGAGACCCACTGCAGATTCAAAACGTCATTTAGATCGTCATGTGATACTCGAAAAGCAGGTTACCGAAGGTTCGCGACAAGAGTACACGCTATCTATACGGACGATGTTAAAGATAGAAGAAAGTTCGTCACTATTACCATCAACGGAAGAGTAGCGCGTCTGCAGATTGATACGGCTTCTGATATTACAGTCAATACGGGAAACTTATGGAAAGCTATCGGTTCACCCGACATTAAACCAACTAACCATAAAGCGAAGAGCGCATCAGGTACGATTCTAAACTTGATCGGTCAGATTGAATGTGAGTGTCGCCTTGCCAACTTCACCGCTTGGGGAACTATTTTCGTCACAACACACAAGAATTTGAACCTCATTGGATTAGACTGGATTGAGCGGTTCAACCTCTTAGATGTTCCCATTAATCAAATCTGTGCAAGTGTACACTTACACAAACCAAAAATCCCCAAAGCAATTCGGATACATCCCGCACAGAAGTCTCAGAGGAACCGAAGGTCCAGACCCGGCGCTGTACTGATCGATTACGGAGACCTGTCGTAAGGATGCAGCTGGATCCAAAAATGAAGTCTTATGTCAACATTTGCGGGGGAAGGTGTTAATGGGACGGAACCAGCCAATGAGAGCGTTTTACGCTGAGGGCTATTGATTTGGCCATAAATTGAATGTACCGTTAGTTTGGACGTTAAGAAAATATACGTGCCAGCCGTACGCCGGTCTCCTGCTTTGGGAAGTCGGGCTGATCAGAGTGCACGCTAGCAGCAGGTCATCGGTAGGTCAGCCGAAACCATAACATGATGGTTTTTCCTGCAGGTGCAGTGATCCCAGGGAGACGAAAAATAAATTCAATAAGTTTTGTACTTGTTCTTAGCGGACCGATTTGATCTGAAAATGGGAAACCACTTCCAACCACCGTACACCAAGCTATATTTGTTTATAGTTCGAAGCAAAAATTTTGTCCGCTAATGCAAGCCTACAAACGTTTTGATCTTCGTCAACCAGCTAGTTGTTCTTGATATCCAGGTCAGTAAGTGTAGAACCAAAAGGACTGACGCTTGATTTAAATTTCTCCCAGCACGTTGGATGGTCCAATACCATCCAATTAAAAGCACTCAGTTCTTGAAGTCGGTTCATTCTTTCCTGTAAATAATTGGCGCAAATGTCGTAGAAACTGGTAATAATATTCCTCACAACGGTTTTGCTGATGAGACCCGCTCTTTCGAGTTGACCAATCCGAATATTTACCTCGCTTGGCACAAAGCTGTTTCTGTTCTTATCAATGCAATTCTATAACAGTTCGTGCATTGCAATATGACACTTCAAGTGCTGAAAAATTTTGTTCACCATTAGTACAGTAACGTGGAAAAGCAGGGCCACAGCTCAGAATTGGGATTTCCAAAGAACTATTGTAATGCTGTAGGACACTTCCGTGGAGACATAAGTAAAATTTCGAAGCTAAAATACCTTCTTGATTTTATTCTCCGCTGGCATAAGTCAAAGCCATCTGATTTACGCATATCCTAGAATGCGTTGCTATTCTACAATTCTAGTCACAGAACTCTTTTAATTCTTCAACACGAACAGTGTAAATATAAATCTAATAAGACATTTTCGCTACAACAGTTTCAACATCAATAAAACGACAGTCAGCTAGCTTTTGTAATCTGTTGTGGACAATGTAAGTCACGCAACCCATTCCCACAGTTTTTCACTAATGGAAGCTTTCAATTTCATAAATTCATTGTTTGGCACTCTAATCTGAACGCCACCAATATTTGTGTTGGTTTTATCAGCAAAAATCCTACAATTTTCTACTCAATTCTTCTGCTCATCTTATTTTGTTCAAATACATTATTTAGAAATTGATAAATGGTGTCCGATATGTCATCAGTAAAAGACTGCAGATCTAATAACTTGACAACAATACACAAGGACGACACAAAGTATCTCACAAGGAGTGCGAGCAACTTTACTTTTTTGAGACTTGAGGCTTCTGGCCCTGGTGTAGTTCGATAATTCGTGCTTTGCGTGAACGTGGATACAACACACAGTGTTTGGAGTTGGTCCGGGATGCTACAATAACCACGGTTTTGTCTTATATTTTGACTACATGACCAAAACCTTCTCCGTTCTGCTTGGCTCAGGCTCATTAACGGAGCCCCGTTCTCGTCTCCTTCAGTCAAGCTATCGTTGCTCCGTCTGCTGTCTCTCACCGCGTCAGTTTCCGTTTCCGTCCGCCCACTTTTATTGCTCTCTTTGTCTTCCGGACAATCACCGTCTTCAACCAACATTATGGTGTGCACGCACCGCCACTGTTTGGTTCTGTATTTCTTCACCTACATTCTACATGCTCAAAGCAGGAATTCCTGAGGTGTACGACCTCAAATCGGTACATTAGTGCCTCCCGCCTATCATTTCTAAAGAAGCGGGACAGCAGCTGGAAATGCACAACTGCCTCGCCTAAATGGAGAAGTATGACCACCTTGAGTGCATATGATTTACCCATACATTGTACTGGAAATTAGGCTGAAGTTGCGTTCACCACTTGCAACTTTGATCGCTGGTCCGGTGTGCATCGTCAAACCCAATGGTGATATAAACAGACTGAATGAGGTGCAGCTGTCGAAGATGCGGCGGGTTGATCGAACCGGCCAGCAGGTCACGTATACAAGCCTCGTACTCTGCAACCACATACAGAACGTACGTGCGGGGTCAGCAACGGTGGACTTCACTGTCAAGGCGGTCACAGAAATCTGATCCACTGTTCGAATGAAGTAGGGGTTAAGTAACGAAAAGAGCTGGTATCCACGTGTACAACTGAATGGACACTTGCATTTAGCCAAGAGAGTCTGTACTTACGTGGTATAGGATACTGTGGCCACAGGTGCACACCTGTGAGCCAATTAACTAGGGCACAACGTGTTGCTAAATTTGGCCGCACATTGTAACTCATGTGTGAATGGATGCACACCATCGGTTCACATACTACGCCATTGGGACACTACAATTGCGTGTGTGACCGGTCTCAGAAAACCCATTCATGTCAGCATTGATCTGTCCCCATGCCGTCACAGACTCTCACACCGAGGAGAAAAATATTTGCTTTTTTAAACAATTAGTTCCTTGCAATAATTAAAGTAACACAATGAGAAGATGATCACTGGTAAATTGGCGCATTTTCGTAGGGTCTCATCAGTACCAAAGCACTACTAGAACTTATTATACCGTCCCAAGGGTGTTATCAATCAATCAAATGTCGTGTGGTGAACAGCGGCAATCATCCTAAGACCGGGGTATCCGAAGGTCAAAAACTGAGAGTTTCTGCATAGACAGGGCAGGTCTTAGCTGGCTTGTCGTTACGGCTTAGTCGAACCGTAAATAGTGTGAATTGGGAAGACGTACCAGTAGCCGAAATGCGGAGCCGGGGTCAAGTAGATAAGGAGTCAATGAAACCTGTCTTCAATTAAAACAACCATAACAAAAATGGTCCATTTAACCATCTTTTTTACCATTTCTATCGGCCTCCAAACGCGCTGATTACGATGTAAACATCTACTTTGCGATTTTCTCGTTAATCTACCCGCCACAGCAGGTAGAAAAATTGTCCACTACCTGCGTTCTAGCTTCGGTTCGATGAGCGTGTTTTCGGAAGGGCTAATTGTTGTAGGACAGGATGGGGTTTCTTGGCCATCGTCTGCGGTAACATCAAAGGAGGATGGAATGGCTATTAATAATTTCAGATTGTACGCGAAAAAAGAGCTAATATTAGAAATCGGAGTGCTCCATGAAAACGGTTATGACAAATGCAAATACGGACTACCCATGTATGCGAAAGCTATGTCCTATTTGAATATAGGAAATGATGGAGTGCAAGTGATGTGTAAAAGATCCGTTATGGAGCTAAGGAAGCGCTTAAGTGGTTTGTAGCTATATAACAACGTTAACAACCATTAATTCAAAAGGGAACTTATACGCTAGGATATGTGGCATAACAAGTTAACCTCTGATTGTTGTATAACTTGTAGTCCTGGAACATAAGGGTCAAATAAGCAATAGTTGTTCTCCAAAGATGTCTCAGTTTTGATGGCGAAGCAGAATAAAAATTTTAGGCTTAGCAAAGGCAATTGGTTGCTAGTGTGAATAATTATTTCCATAAAATGCAGTAGCTGAATGAAAATTGACAATTGAAGGACTTGTGTGATGGCTGCGATACAGATAACTACGTATGCTCCTAGAAATATACACCAGATGTCGTAGTTAATTAAGCGGGGAAATAAATGTATCTTTTAACATGTAAACATTGCTAACATGTGGTATTACAAATCAACATATATGTATTCATAATGAGCATATATCCATATACGGATAGATATAATACCACGGAAAAATCGCTAAAAGATGGTATTACGAAGGATACATATATATCCTTACTAATACCACATTTTAGCAACTTTAAAATGCTATTATGTCCATTCATTTCTGCACATAATTAACCAAAAGGTTTTATGACCATACATAAATAAATATATATGCTTTAATTAGATGCTACTATGAAATGGCCGACAATTATTTCATAGGTTAATTCTAAGGAAAGTTCACGGGGATTTATAATCACTTTGTGGTTGCGTCTGTCGAGTAATATTATGAATAAATTTGAAGGTAGGATTAACCAGCAGTGTATGTGCCTCCGATATAAATGAATAAACAAATGTTGTGCGAGAGATGGCTGACCTCACTTTTAAGCCTTTTGTTCAGGTGCTCTATCTCTGGGATTCAAAACCATCTCATTCGTACCTATCAAACTAACACCCGCAGGTATAATCAATTTTATAATGCAAGTGTGATTTGCCGCGGATTGGTTCCAATTCCCTTACTGAAACTAGCGACAATTTCCGAAATCTGTTAATCACCACAGCATCTGCAGCATAGTAGGTTCCCCGCATGGCGGAGAGTAACCTCTTGGTTGCCCTCGTGGAAGTGGTGTTACCATTAAACTGGAGCTCGAGGTACATATTTTCTGTAGGTGCTGTCATCACCGTTTCTTTCGGCTCTCTGACTTGGATATGTTTTCTTGATGAGGCACTTAGAGTAACCGTCTTCCATGAGCTTTCAGGTTATTGTCGCTATCTCCTCAGTAAGACAATCGCTCGATCAGATACGTCTGGCACGAGGGAACAAGGTTTGCACCAGTACACGCTTTTAGTCTATCGATGTGCAACTGATAACTCAAAGATATGGACCCTAATAATGTTGATTTCCGTAGACGGGTGGCTTGCCGAGCCCGTTATCCCTTCGACTGATGAAATGTCCAGGTACAGTAATCAGTCAGTCATCTCGAATTCATTTGTTTATTAAAGAATAACGGCAGTACTGCCATGGGACAGCAGACAAGGTACTCACATGCTGTTAGATATTGAATTGATTATGGCTCATGACGCGGAAAAATGGAACGTGTTGGTACATCTACCGTAGGCAAGTGCTGATCACGTGTTGTCTAACCTCATGAATTTGCGGCAAGAGTGACGGTGTAAATCGTGGACAGACCTGCTGGCGTCATGCGAACAGCCATTTACTGAAGAGCAGTGGTTACGTACTGCTTCGGATCGAAAAGAGCAGACGGTTTTGGTATTTCCCGTACTCGATGTAATGAGTACGGGGTGCACTTAACTAACCTACCCGCACCGACTCGCATGGCAGTCTTCTTTGAGTAGGGGCCAAATCAGTCACCACTCTGATAGCAGCCCTCTGCAGTTGCGTAAATAGCAGTAAGTGCAAGATACCGCTAGTTCCTGAATCGCATTACAATTGCTGCATTACCCAATCACGTGGCTGACTGCGGCTACGTTAACTGCACATGAAGCTTGTTATATCTGAAGCTACGGAAAGGACATTCTGAGGAACAAGACAAAAGCCCCACTATTCCTAACCGAAGATATTGCAGGTTCTAGTTACCGCGTTTTACTTTGCTAACCTAGTTGCAATGAAAATGAACATTGCTCTTATGTCTCCCAATGTTCTTGATGCTACTAAGTTGTTACTGATAAAACCGCCTTGAGAAAAAGGATTCGCCTAAAATGCAAGCAGTCAGTTATGTGAAACAACGTAATTACAAAGCAGTCGACATTCTGTTACAAATAAACAGCCCTGAGAAGACACGTTTCACACGAACTTGAGCGAGACCTTAGAAATACACTCAATCTGACAGATCAGTTAAAGGTAACTAAGGCACTTGTTAATAAAGCATGTCTATAAGGCCTAGGTGAAAACCCAGGATGACTCGATAATTCGAACTGCGTCAAGTAGGTCCATCTAGAGTGCTGGGAAAAACGGAATGGGGGATCCAATTCCTGAAACATAGTGTATAAGAAGCACGAGCTTACATGTCCCAAACACACTGTAAACAAGTAGTAGCATATGCAAGTTCAAAGTGATTACGTCTGACTGTAACTGAACCCAGTCCGAACGGGAAGCAAGAAAACCACTGCGCCTGACGAGCTGTACTAACACACTCACAAAGCTGAGCAACCTGGATGAAGAAAATCAGTAGAGCAATTGGCCAACAACATAAGTATACATAGTCATGAATGGTGAGCTGCCAAGCTCTGAACGACTGTCTTGCGTGTGTCTTACAACATTACATGACGAGACAGTCACGAATGTCAAACTATCTAGCTGTGAGCGCTTGTGAAGCGCAAGCCCGTCTAACCTTTCCGTCCTTTAAAATTTTCATTTACCGGAGACCAATTCAAAATCCATTTACAAGCTCTAATAAATACTGTTCCACTTTAAAACCACATCACTTTGCCCACTCGGTTCAGAACTGGTAACAGGCCATGTGTGTTGGATCTCGTGCTTACCAACGAGGAGCATATGATTGATGCGTTGGTTTTAGACTACCCATTGGGTCGCAGTGATCACGCAGTCATCAGTTTCAACTTCGTATGCTATGCACATTATCTGAATGATAGCGATGAGACTGTGCGAACCATCACAAGGTACGACCGATTCGCCCAGCTAGTCAGCACCACAACATGGTCTTTCCTAGAAAAAGAACCCCCGGAAGTTGCCTGGCTCGAGTTCGTCAAAAAATTCAGTCAGCCGATTGTACATGCTTCAGAGATAAAAGCTTGCAATAAGTGCAAATCAGTATCTTTCGTTAGGAGCAGAACTCGAAAATGGATGACAGTACGCAACGCAGCATGGCGAGTGTACAGAGAAGCTCCAGCACTTGAAACCTGGGACAACTACGTAGCCCAACGCAACCATGGCATTCAACTGTTAAGAGAAGACAAAGCCGCCTATCAGCAGAACATCGCAAAAGCCTTCAGCGCTAAACACAAACTGCTGTACAAGCACGTTAATATCCTACGGAAGGTGAGGCAAGTATTTCCTCCAATCAAGACGGCTGATGGCCCAACATGAACGGCGGTGGAAGCAGCAAACGCGCTGCAGATGCAATACGCCCCCAAGTTTCAAAGAGCCTTGCTCCAAGCGATCTACCAAGCTTTGTATTCTGCACGCCAGGACTAACCCACATCACTTTCACCGCAGAGGCTCTATTGCAAAATCTGACTTATCTACGCAAACACAGCTCGCCGGGTGTGGACACCATTCGTTTAGAAGCATTGGGAGCAGCAGCAAACCAACTGGAAAGACCTTTAGCTCAGTTTTTCCAGCGCTGCTTAGATCAGAACCAAGTTCCCGCTATGAGGAAGCTTAGAATAATAACCTCGATTCACAAAGGGGAAGCAGAACTGATCGCTCTGAGTACCGCCCAGTAACCCTTCTTCCTATACTCTGCAATTTCATGGAACCCACATTTGCCGATGCACTGGTGTGCTATCTGGAAAACTGCAATCTTATCACTCCTGAACAGTACGGTTTCCGTCGACAACGGTCATGTACAAGGAATGTACTAATTGCACGCAGTAGTTGGACAGAGGCAACTGACGCTGTAGATGTTGTTGATGTGATCTATCTGGCTTTTGCCAAGGCTTTCGATCGTCTAGAACATCGGATACTACTATCCAAGCTGCAGCATTACGGGATCGGCGACCCACTTTTAAGTTGGATCGCCAACTTTCTACTTCAACGGCATTTAGTGGTCAGAGTTTGGAGCTCTTTATAGGACCGCATACAAGTCGAGTGTGGTGTGCCGCAAGGCTCAGTTCTAGGTCCACGTTCGTTTTTGGTGTTTATCAATGATCTTGCTTAAAGAATAGCTTCAAACTTCCTAATGTTTGCCGACGATATCAAGATCTGGAGCAGGATCATGGCGAACGCCGACCATCATCTGCTTCAGAGTGACTTAGATACTGTGTATCCATGGTCGACCCAAAACTCATTGCATTTCAACGTCAGTAAATGCAAGGTGCATTCCATCCGACATCAGAGCAGCTACTCATACCGACTCGGAACGGATGTACTGCAACAATCAACTCCCGAACGTGACTTGGGTGTCTTTGTACAAGATGATTTGGGTTGCTCCAGGCAATCCGATTAGGCCTCAAAGACCGGGAACCAACACGTCGGGCTGTTGAGGCGGGCTTTTGGACAAATAAACAGCTCCATATTTCGACAAATGCTCAGTGCGTATGTTCGCCCCCATGTCGAATACGTACTGCAAGCCTGACATCCATGGCTGAAACACGACCTTAATGCCCTGGAGCAGCCACAACGCCGGGCATCTAAGAAGGTAATTGGAATGTGCAATCTTTCCTACTAGGAGAGGCTGCAACGACTGGGATTTTTTAGCGAAACCTATCGCAGACTACGAGGCGACCTGATTATGGCATACTTGATTCTGCGAGACCCACATCATATGTGCCGCCCTTTACTGCAACTCAGCAGCAATACAAACCTGAGGGGCCACTCATTAAAACTCGCAGAACAATACAGTCGTCTGGAGTGCCGCAGAAATTTCTTTTCCATCCGTGTCTGTCACCAGTGGAATGCTCTCCCAGTATCGGTCGTCTCTGCACCGACACTAACAATATTTAAGAGATGGTTGGATGATGCACTCATCCACTTACACTTTGTTACTTAACACTACGACTCCATCCTACACCTGGAGTTTACCATGGAAATTTTTGTTGCCTACTGTGGGTGCTGTGAATCTAAGAGGTTTGCAGGACTACAGGGATGCAAACGATAAGTCCTTATGTTCACATTTAAAGTATTAACTATTTTACTATCATTATTATCATTATTGTTATGTTGATATCCCCACCAACTATCCAACGGGACTTGTAAAGCAATGATTCTAAACCCGGATAAATTCATTGTTCATTGAGTCTCTGCATTGGCGCTCTGATTCGTGTTGAGTATCTGTAGTCTCTAGTTACGTATTCTGTTTGGACTCCAGGTTCTTTAGACGGGGTAATTTGATGCTTATCCAGCAAGATTTCCAACGGAAGTGAAGTTTCCTGACTTCGCGACTTCTCGCACTGCAAAAAAGTGTCTAATATGATTTACATATCTAGTCCAAATGACACAAGCCACTTGTATTCTGTATACAACACTTGAACTCCGTACAACAAAACGGCCAGGAATTCATGATGATCTTCCTTCACGAAAATTCTTTAGGTACACACTATCAGCAGGCACGAAATGCCGGGGACTGTTCAATGATGGTGATTTAAAGCCAGTTCCAATTTTATTGCTCTCTTTCTTGTGTGGCGGTGGTTTCAGAGCATCAAGGACCGTTCTGACACGCCTACCGAGAAATGCTTCTGATGTTGACAGGTTTGGTGGTACTGCTAGACCTGGCATCCTAAGGTACATCTGCACAACTTTGTCGACGGTTTCCCGGATAACACTCACTTCTTGCACTTTGATTACTAATCGATAAACCTATCGACAAACGTTCAGGCTGCACGTGTAACTGCGGATGGTGAGCTGGTATGTGTACGTGTTCGACGCCATGTGGTTAGCGAAAGTCGGCAAATTTTTGCGAAGTCGATTGGGAACCATTTTCCGAAACAATCGTTTCGTGAACACCGAATTCTGTGATAATATGGCATAGGTGCAACAAAACAGCGGGTAGTTGCATATCTCACTTGAAACACTTCAAGCCAATTTGAGTAAGCATCGACAATTAGCAGATAGTGAAAACCCTTCAAGGGACTGGCAAAATCAATATGAATGAGAGACCATGGTCCACTTGGAGTTTGCCAAGAATGAAGCTCACATTTAACAGGTAGTTTGGCATGCATAGCACAGCTGTTACAAGAACGAACCACATTTTCAATAGTCTGGTCCATGAATGGCCAGTAGACATAGCCGCAGGCTATGGATTTCCCACGACTGATTCCCGGGTGACCTTCGTCGAACTGACTGGGAACCTTTTTTATAGAACTTTAGGAACCACAACTCGGTCAGCTAAGAACTACTTGCCATAGCTGTCCAAGGGGCGTGCAATCCAACCAGTGCTAAGGTACCCCATTATAAGTTGTAACAAGAGAATACTTGCTGTTTCTATTCTAACTGCATCTGCTGTTACTGGAACTTGATGTGCAGGTGTTTGAAATACTTGTCTAATCTCGGGATCTAAGGTAACGCTAGGTACAACAAGGTCTTCGTCCGCTGTCTTGGACCTGCCGTCGACAAGCAGTCTGGATAACGCGTTTGCATGACAAATTAAAGAGGTACTTTTAAACCGCAAATCGCAATCGTATTCCAATAGTGTAGTTGCCCAACGCTGAAATGTTTATGCCATGTGAATGATGATTACCCGTGTGGTGTCAAAAATATATAGCAAATGTTTAGCATCTGCGTATAAAGTAAAATTGCACCCATGTACTGTTTAGGAAATTCTCTAACCGCCAAAACGAGCGCTAATCCTTCTTTTTCTATTTGACTGTAGTTCCTTTCTGCTGCTGTCAACGCGCTGGCAACATGCATCACAGAACTTTTTCATTTCTTTTCGGTAACTGATGCAACAAGGCCCCACCGATACTGTTTTGCGATGCATTAGCAGCGACATTAATTTGTAATCCAGGGTCGTAATTATCTAAAACGGAACCAGAGGAAGATATTTGGTTAATGTCATCAAATGCTCTCTGGTATTGCGACAACCAATGCCACACGGACTCTTTTGACAAGATTGCATTTAGTGGGCCCGGAGTTCGTGCAAATGAGGGACAAAGTTGTGATACTATGTAAGTAGACCCAAGAATGACTGCCAAGCACATTTGTTCATGGGGCGTGGCATTAACTTGATGGGATTTAATTTGTATGAGCCTGGCCGACGGCCGGAACTATCGGTAACTGAGCCAAGGCACGTGATACTGGGAATCATGGGTTCGCCTTTCTCTGGACGTACACGAAATCTAAATGAATCTACCCTGGAAAATACTTCGTTCAGGTAGGTGTAATGAACTTCAGTGGTGGAGCTTACAATTATTATGTGATCCAAATCAGCCAAGGCACACCGTAATCCGGATAGTATAACTTCCATCACTTGTTAAAAGATCGCTGGAGCGCATTTTACTCCGAGTGGTAATTGATTGTAATGATACAAGCCTGGATGAGTACTACTAGTTTGCAGTTCTTTTGAGCGCTTCTTGATCATTAATTGCAAGTATGCAACAGAAAGAGCAATTTTAGAAAATCTTTTCCTCCTTTAAGCTTTTTGAAGAAATCCTCGGGATCAGAAAAGGGATAATGATGCGTTTCCAGTGCGTTATTTAATCCGGTAGCAAAATCAGCACAAATCCGCCAACTGCCATAAGCCTTTCAGTTGACTACATTAGGAGCGGCCCACGCTAAGTAGCCCAAAGAACCGCTGACCCCCATGAACTCCAGTCGACTAATTTCGGCATCCCGAGCCTGAAAAGCAGCATGTAGTACTGGCCTTTCGGGGACAATATAGGCATACGCCGGTACGCGGATATAACACAGCTTTCACCTTAGAACACACTCTATGACCCTCTGCGAGAACATTGGGGTACTTAGAGAAAAAAGGTGATAAAGCTTCTGCACTGTCTTTGAACATTATGAGTGCAACCGTACACTAAACATCAGTGAAGAACAGTGAAAAAGTATCCAGATTATCACCAATACTGTTCAAAGGTATGCTCCATAAAGTAAGTGTGTCTATCTTATCTATAGCTAACAAGTTCAAATATCCATTACGTGTAACGTAACAAACACCATTAGCTTTCAAATCACGAAGTGCAAACTCATAATTGAACTGTTCAAGATAGGGTAATTCCGAGCCGCGCGCGTCGCGAGCGACATGTAAACTTTGAAGGCATGCGGGTTTAACAAGCTTGCTCCATGTCGACTTAGGGATTCTTGTAATATCTGAAGCCAAGTCCAGTTGAAGCCGGAGAGAAACATTATTTATCATAATCGTAACACATCTGTAGTGACTGATATTTCGGGGTAATGGTTGGAAACACCAAATTTGAAATGCGACCTTGAAAACCTGCAGTTTTGGCGTAGGTTCGTAACGGTCATGCAGAGGTTCCATGCAAACATCTGGTTTATTATGTCCTTCATTCTCACAACGCTTGCAAATAAATCGTCTGAATCCACAAAACCGAGCGAAATGTCACTGACCACAAGGCCAACAAGCATCAGGCGGGCAGCAGCGGCGCGCCAAGTCGGAGAGAAATACGGAATGGTGAAGTGGGCTACAGCGTGTAGGAATATTTTCAACATTCACCGCACAAGACTAGTTGTGCGGTTGGATTATTTCTGTGTCATGCTTTAGTGTCAACATATGTTCACATTCCTGTACCAGCTCCTGTAGTGAAACTTCTGCATTGGACTCCAACCGAGATAAGAAACCTGTTTGAATCTCAGCATCTTTTGCGAACGTGATCCACAAACGAAAATCAGCCATTTAAACCAATCATTTGTGAGTATGTTAAGTTGAAATCGTTCACATTCCCTGTTAACAATAGCAGTATAATTCACAAATTCATCCTCCTGTTGTTTAACAACTCAAAAACATCGAAAAAGTGTGTTGTAGAGTTGTTTTAGGGCCGAAAATTGTGGTGAAAGGTTTCACAGTGTCGTCTAATGAAATATCGCGTGGGTGCTTGGGTAGAATGCAATTAGAGCATTCTTTCTAATTTGTGGAACCAATTTCTTCAAAAGAAGACGTACCTGAACCACATCGCCTAGCTCACGCCCATCAAATTTTAACAACTCTTTAAAGCGGCGAAACCATCTTTTGATAGTGAGGTCATCGTCCTCCTGGTAATGAAATTCTGCCCTACTGGGCGTTAGCTTGTCTGCGGTGGAAATCGTTGTATCAGTAGATGCTGACTGCAACAACATTCGTGTTCTCAATATTTCAGTTAAACGCTGCTGTGACGCCTCAATCCGCACTTGTTGTCTGGACAGTTATTCTTGAAGAATTTCAAAGGGGACCGTCATGATATCAACTCACCAAATATGTTTAGACTTACGTCAGAGTCGAGTACAGCATCAGTCAAGTGGAGCTCTTGTATCATCGTCGATAAGTTCGCTGCTTCAGGTGCTTTGCTGTTTTAACATTGCAAAGAGGCAGCGGCCTTTAACCGAAGTTCAAGAGGTTCACTTGTCCGACTTCTCTGTAATCGATTCAAAACATCCGTTGCTTTTTGCTCCGAAGGAAATATAAGCTCTAATTTTCTAGGTCCGCGTCCTCTATAATTTCGTGATAGTGTTCCTGGTGAGCGATTGGACTTCAATCTTATCCAAATAAATTTTTCCACGAATGTACTGTCACTATTCCAATTCGTGCTTTCTGGCCACTTGAACATCGTTAAAGAGGATACTCCGGCACTCCGTGTAAGAAGATTTCTTTTAAACGGTCTTACCTGCTATGCCCCTCTTCAGCGCTTTTTTTGTTTGTTGTGCGCTCCCATGCATTTCGGCACGGATACATATTTCGTAAGAACCATGTCGTAGCACACTTGCTGAGAGCAAAACGATTTGGCGTCGGTGAAGAATGCTAGTGTTACGCGAATAAGTCTAGTTTCTCAATAATCTGGCGCGTCCAGATGACCACTAATTCGTAATAGGTTTATGGGTTTGGCTTTGACAATCATCAGCACGCACCATGAGCTCCATTGGTCTTGTGCGTCCGATAACTTACCGCTATATGTGACGGCGGTGGACTCGGGAACATTTGAGCATATAACAGTCCGGGCATTACTGTTGAATCCCTTTTTCGTTGATCTACAAGATAGAAGAATCTTTTGACCTGACCCGCAGATAAGTGTTGCTTGTTTACTGTTTGTTTATCTATGCGCGTTAACCGTGTTTACGACAGAAGAGACCGCAACAGCGGCCGCTTGACTGACCTTTAAAGCCATCTCTGCATTTGTAACTGATGTTCCGAAAGGATGTATCTTGACAAGAGACATTTGAGCTACAGGTCCACGAACCCTGGACCACTGGGATGTTATTTATTCTCTGTAGCTCTTAGCCATTAGATCCCGACAAGCTGCGCTTGGCGCAACGGATACATTACAATCGGTTTTCGTAACTCGAGTTACTGAAATGTTTCTTATTGAAGCTCATTGCCGGTGTTTGCTTACAATGTTTAGCATAACAACCCTACTAGTTAAAATATGTAATTGGTGATTTCAACCCCTTTTTCAACCCCTAGGATGTAATATCTTGCTAGTTCCCTTGTGTTGGTGCTCACCTTGTTGGTTGATTGCGACACGCAAGTTTAGCTTACAGCGGTAACTGACAAAACCGAAACTACGTAGATTCGCGTTCCTGGACAAAAACAACGACTAGGACATCCTCCAACTTTAGCTCAAAACTCTGGCAGCTCGTTCATTTTTGAATTTCGGAATAAACATTCAACTTATG
>OX104059.1:81834442-81857327 GCA_944474145.2 Dicrocoelium dendriticum
CTAGAAATAGATTCTGCTTAAGGAAATGGAAGTATAAACACCATCGAATTTTGAGCAAAACCACGACATGTCCGACAGATAACGAATAAGTTCAATTGCATTTAAAGTCCGAGTATGTACAACTCACAGCTGTATTGTAGTGGAGTTTGTCAGACGGTTGCATAAATTTTAGGTTAGCAAAGTTGGAACTGAATAACATTGCAAGATTGATTTTATCTTTCATCGCTTCATTTCTGACCCATTAGGTTTGGTAGCTCTAGTACTACAGGGTTTTGAGCAACTGTTGCCAACATTTGTAAGAAGAAAACTTATGTGATATTCAGATAGACGGATCAATGCCGAAGAATGGTGTCGCTTTTCAAAAGGTGTCCAGCAACTTGAACAATTGAGCTTTCCCCTATGCATCAAATAAAAGCTATTCACTGAAAACGATGTACATTCTCATTGTTTCCCATACGCCTCGCTGGGTGGATACGGGGCGACCAAAAATTCAGATTTGGTCTACCCTCATTATGGTGAATTTACGCATTTCGTCGATAATAGCAGCTATACTACGGCGATTGGAATTAACAGCGGTGGTGCATGCTGTCCGGTTAGCTGTTCAAGAAGTTTAAGATTTATAGTCAGAGGGGTGATCGAAATGTTTGACAGAATGGTTGGTGATGCTACAGATTTTCCTTTGATGAGCAAAATATTCGCCAATTTTTGTGCTAACGGGCTATTTGAAGTGCATCAGTTTTCCACCCGAAAGCAGTGGAAATACCTCGAACGCTGCTGTTGCATGTTAGTATTCGCATAAGACAATGAAATGTCGCTGCCTAGTTTCTTGCGTGTCGAAAACGTTCCAAGGCACCATGAAGTTTGTGAGAAATTCCGAAGCAGTGGTTAAAAAGGCAGAAATATCGTTATCAACTGTGCCATATTAAGGAACACCTGAGTGTAAACGCTCACTAACTATAGGGGCTAATTCAGGGGGAAACGACGTGTGGACAAAATACTAAGGTTTAAGTGCTTTTGTCGAAAAGATGCGGAAGATATATGAGTGACCACACTGAGGGTCATTTGAAGTTTTCCGAACTTAACGCAGCGGAAGCAGAAGTACTGCGAAATGTGTAAAAGCTCTGTTTTGCGGAAAAAGTTGAGGTACTGAAAAGGAATTGACTGAGCGAGGCATTAGGGTGCTTAAACCGTTCGAATTGCTCGTTGGAGGGACTGTGTCTATTCTTGCATAATGGTATGCTACAGTTGGGTGGTAGATTGAATTGATCAGCATTTCCGTATAACGATAGACATCCCGTCCAGCTTCGCGCCCAAAATTGCCTTACTAGGCTGATTATTCTAAATTATCATGAAAGAAACCTATTTGTCGGAGCAACTCAATTTGTTTCTGAATTACAGTAACCTTACTGCCTTATGTGTGATGTTTCAGCGGTTCACAAAACCTTGAAGTATTACGCCCTCTCTAAGATATAGAAGACAGCACTGCAAATAACGGATTACTTTTCTCATCAATTACTATTACATAGCATACCAACCAGCATTTACCACTGTCGTCGTCGAATGTTTCGGATTATTATTAGTAAAGGAAAAACAAACAACTGGGAAGCAGTACCGCTACATGTTTATATTCTCTCAACGTGGGCCGTAAATATCGAAATAACACATGTTACGGATCCGAATTCTTTCTTGTGCGTCTTTTCGAGACCTGAAAGAAGAGGAGTAGCTTCAAAGATAAATCTTTTTGGTACTTCTGCTCAGGCATTGCCATCAATGGGAAAACGTGTTACGACACGTAAGCTATCTAAAGCAGCAGTAGTGAATGCTTAGGTCACAGTTCAATGGAAGTTCAGTGAACAACTTGGTAGACAAGTAAATGCAGTCAGGTGGTAAACGTCACTCGCTTGTTCGAATCAAACACGAAAATGCAAACATGACAAGAAGGAAATGGTTGCTTTGGCGTCAAAGCACATAGTTAGCCTTGGGTATAGGTAGCTACGGACAGCGTCATTAGATTTGACCAATGCTGCTTGAGCGCTTGTGCAATCATTCACTGTTTGCACGAAAATATCGCGCCTATACACCACAATTTCATTCAGTGATGACTGTAAGCATTTTTCACTATTGACAGTGGGCATTTGTCATCTATAACCTTCAGAACAAAGCTTCCGCGCCATAAACTGTGAACGCTTTTTGTTAGCGATTTGCAGTTTCTTGCCTGGCCCGCACAGAATATTGCGAAATTTGTGCAAAGCTGACAATCTCCCCTGATACTTTCACTCTCTCTGGGTAAACTTGCTTACCAGGAATAGCGTCCTGATCCGTCCCCATCAACTCCCGACAGCAAATTTTCTGTTAAAAGGATAAATTAACCTAGAAACCGACAATACTTTCTCATTGAGTCCAAGATCCTGTGCAGTTACGCTCCAAGCTCGCAGCAAAACTTTCCACTTGCTATGGAACTAGCTCCTGCATCGTCCATAATACTTACCCAGCAAAACTTTATGACTACTGTTACTGTTTCTAAAGTTGCTGGAAGTTATATATACGCTGACAGGGAAATCACTGTCACGCAAACTAATTTCCCATTCAGATTTGCTGGGAGACAACTGCAAGTAAACTGCCAAGCTCCGAAATCAAATCAGGACTTCAGCTGGCAACATAAGTTACAGGTAGCTATAATTATTACACTTCGAAGAGTTCAGCTTAACACCCTGACCGGTTATACAAGTTTTGATACGTAGTCTATACTCGTATCATGTGACTTCGCAAAACCCAATACCTTCACTGCCCGTTTTCCGTAAAAGGCCTGATTTTGCTTCATGGATGCCAAAGCCAACGACCGATTTCAGCACTCATACAAGAGGAGTTGACCAGTTCTGGCTGTCAAAATTCATGCCAGCAAGCAGATTTTTCCTAATCTTTGCAAACCTCGCTTTTCCTGTACACAGCCGTGATGCGCTGGCAAGTAACTAGCACTTTCATAAAACCCATTAAGAACCAAATTCCTTCAAGTTATAATTAATGCTTAATTGTTATTATTAATTGCCGGTAAATTTGGGGCCAGATACATAAAAACAGTTACAATAAACGATTGCTCAACCTGGACCCCAGTCCACTTTGACATGATTCACTAGTTCGCAAACATTAATAAGTTCATAGCGTCGACTCAAACGTCCACCGAAATGCACCCGTCGATAAGCACAATATGTATATGCTCACGTTACAAGCTTGTGCGCTAACTCGAAATGGGACGTTGAAATCAGCTTCTCCAACGATAAGCAAGACTGCGACCTAATGGATTTCCGTCTATGGCTAGTGCGAGCCTGCTACGAAGCTGGTGCCTGATGCACCGCCAGCTAGTGCTCATGAGGTATAGATGAACATCTTCCCTTAGGTTTCACATGAATATAATCATGGAGTGAAAACAGAGCTCAAGTCTTAAAACAGGTTTCCTGTAAGTAGCATTACTTAGAAAAGGCGTTCCAAATCTTCTGTTTAAAAGCGCCTATGTGCCAATTCGTAGATAATGACGTACGTAGTGACAAGGCGAAATTCGTTAGGATGGAGGGGTTTCAAGAAGAGGTAATGGCTTGAGACTATCCGCTCGCTTTTACAAGGACTTGCCAACCGAGCAGAATTGAAGCTCTGCGATTGCGTGTAAATTGAAACAAAAAGATAATCGTTCCTAAATCAAAGTATGGTTGGTGAATAATTTGGATGCGGAAGTGAGAAAGAATAATAATGGGTAAGAAGAATACAATGTATAAGAGAAAGAATAAGAAGACAGGAAGTTATGAGGAACAGCGCGTATTCCGTTCTCCAATCGGTTCCATATGTCCGATATTCGGAATTGTTTGTTTCCTATGCACAAATAAATTGCCTTCCAAGAAGTGTTTGTACTACCTGAGCAAAAACTGCTAATATGATCACGCCTCTATTTGAGAACTATTTGGTTCACATTCGATGCATATGGTTCCATTCTTGCCTGATCGGAAATGACGGTTTGCCAGTTCGCCAAGGGAATTATTTTTCAGGAATGAAAGAACACCTAAACCACAGCCCCTACACTTCACGGCTAAGCAATCGGGCTTCTGCGATTTCTTACCACAGACAATTCTGCTGCAGGTGTCTCTTACTATATTAAAAGCACAAGGCGGAACCGCGCTATGGACCCTGAGGCTCATAATTTATCACACTATGTTACGACCTAGTCTCATTTCGATGACTGCAAGTTGCTGAACTCCATAGTTTTTCTGATTG
Organism: Dicrocoelium dendriticum; assembly: GCA_944474145.2. Lineage (NCBI taxonomy): Eukaryota > Metazoa > Platyhelminthes > Trematoda > Plagiorchiida > Dicrocoeliidae > Dicrocoelium > Dicrocoelium dendriticum. Next base: position 81,838,703 of record OX104059.1, read on the forward strand.
AGCTGTAGTTAGGATGGTAGAACCGAACAGGTTCTACATATAAATGACTTGAGTGATATCAATGCGGCATCACCGTATGTGCTGTAGGCTGTCAAGCATAATACAAGGTGCTCACGCGCGTGCACAATGTGTCAACAAATGCAGGAGGGTGAAGGATATGCAAAATCTATTAAACTATTGATGTAAAGGAATGCATATGGTGAAGTCACGTTGTACACACCATAAACGTGTTGCATTCCTTGGCAAAACTAATGCACCTGAACAGTTTATCCTCAAGAATGTATGAATGTGACCAAGTACGTATACCCTGAGAAGACTAGCTGTCAGGTAGACACAATTCACTGGTACTTGCATAACTGTTTTCCTTCGCTTTCTACCATTTGTTTGCGATAGTTGTCACAGTAGCTGCTTTCGGTTTTACGAGGAAGTCCGCTTAGAATAATCGGTTGCCACGTTTGCATGTAAACGCACCCCAGGATCCAGTTCGTACTTTGTCAAATTAAGAATAAGCGGCATCGAACTGACCTAACGCAAGATGTGTAAATAGCACGTTCATCATCCTCATTATCAATACACGTTGGCCGAGGCTGCGAATTACAGCTCAGTTAATGTGTCGCAACTAGCTGGATGATTTGGTCTGAATAGTGGTCAAGCTTGATAGAGATGATTGCAATAGGTAAACCACCCCACTGAGTTGCTCACCAGCTGATGATATTAACTATTTTAAGCACGAAAGAAGTAATAATTGAAATCAATGAGCGCAATGCAAATCCACATTTGCACTTTCAGCATGATTCCCAGATTCGAAGGGAATATTCTATTCACCATTGGTATAGATGATGCAGCATTCACTTGAAACTAGCAACCAACTTGCGAGCATATGTGGACCATGAATATTTACCTTCTGGTCACTACGTGTTTTTATTTTTCTTAGTCCGCCCGCACCAATGAGAATCCAAAATTGAAAGTCTTCTGTAATTAACTGAGGATTAACTAGAAGAAAACGCAATAACTGTCTATTGTAATGAGAATATTGATGCACAAATGTTGTAAGCCATAATTCATAGATCTAATATGGAGTGGAGAATAAGAATGGTTCGCAATTTCTAAGTATAATCACATCCTGACATGCTGTAGTACTAAGCTTTTAGTTTTGTGTGCATTTACAGAAGAATCTTGAATATTATGGTGGACGTAGAGTTTCCCTTTGATTCCAAGTACTAAAATTGTATTAGATGATTTACATTACCCATGCACTTGATGAAGTAAATGTATATGAACTCAAGCTTTTTTATTCTCTTACGTTTTGCATAGAGTGCAATTACAATCATTCACATTAATACTCTACAGGTTCGTCATCCTCAGTGCTAATAGATCTATATTACTATTGTTGCTCCAGGCGAGGGTCCACAGTAGCCAGCCTAAAAGAGAACTGGTCACTTGATGGGCCCCACCAATTGACGGTTTCAGGGTAAAACAAGAGCACACAATCACACTGCCTTCTATGCGCGTAAAAATTGCAAAACTCAAACTCCAAGTTTCGTACTAACTTTGCCAACCTAGTCAGTAGTTGAACATCGTTTCCCTTTTAAGACAGTAACAATTCCTGACCCGTGTGATAAGGTGCACATTTTGCGTGTCTAGCTCGTAAGCGGATATTATGCGTTAAGTAAACTTTGCATAGTGTTATTGAGTAAAGATCGAGTTTTTGGTGTTGCTTTAGCTCACCCCAACTATGAATATCTTTTGTCTTGTCTACTTTCAAAATTAACCCACTAGTTTTATTTCCTAATTCTATTTGAATTGCATACCTACGCATACACGGTTTCGGTTTTGTAGTTGTTGGCTGGATAATATACAACGTGGACCCTACTGAAGGTTACATGTATGAGTGCAATTTTTCATTTGCTATATTTTTTATGTTATAACTTAAATACCCTGCTAGCATTTATTCGAATGTATTGCCTAACAGCAAACGAGGCCTTCAGCCAATCTTATTGTTGGAGGGGCGCTTTAACCACGATGCAATGGAGGCGGTGTGTGTACGGTAGCGGAATATACTAGATATAACCCTTTGCTATTAAAGAACAGAGTTAAGAATGGTGTCATTAACTTAATAACTGCATTATTTAGCCTAGTCTCAACTAACTTCTCAAAACGGCATGCTATTTACAGAAACCAGGATTCTTTCTAAATCAGTTGGTTTTGGAATTACGAATTACAAAATCCGAATGGTTGAAAAGTTCGTTTTCTGTTTCAAAATTGAAGGTCGATGTGTCCACAATAAAGTATAAATTTTTTGATTTAATGTTTTCTCTCTGCTTAGACAAACGAGGTCACATAGGGCGAATTATAATAGGTACAGGTCATTCCGCTCAGCAGCTTTTCTGTTTTTGGTCAAAAGAAGCTTATTATCACTTCCGGTTAGTAACCCTTATGATTGTGTATTACTAGTAGTATCCTACGACAAGATAATAAATGAAGAGCATATGGTACAAAGAAAGAGCTTTAAGTTTGTTTGCGAAGCGCTTGTGTAATACTTCCCAATGCGTTCATAACATCCGTAGCTAGGATTCGTGAAATCCATCAGAAGCAAGGACGGTGTTCTTCACAAATTTTAATAGCGTTCCTGTGGATTCAAACGATTATCTGCAGTAAAAATAACTGTCATTAACAAGGACGATCACCACGTTAGCGGAAAAGAGAAACGCATAATATATTTACGTGATTTGTCAGTTAATTTATGTCAAACAACTTTATATTTTCATCTCATTGTTTTAAAATTAGGGTTCTGGGCAGCAAATATTGAACAATGAACAATGAATTTATACGGATTAGGAAGCGTTGTTTTACAATTTCCGTTGGTTGGTTGGTGGGGGTATCAACATAATAATGATGATAAAGATAGTAAAATAGTTAATAATTTAAATATGAAAATGAGTACTTATCGTTTGCTCCGCTGTAGTCCTGCGATCCTCTTACATTCATAGCACCCACAGTTAACAACAAATAATTCCATGGTATACTCCAGGTGTAGGATGGAGACGTAGTGTTAAGTAACAAATTTTAAGTGAATGAGTACATCGTCCAACCGTCTTTTAAATACTGTTATTGTCGGTGCAGAGACGACCGATTCTCGGAGAGCATTCCATTGGTGACAGATACGGATGGAAAAGACATTTCTGCAGCACTTCAGACGACTGTATTGTTCTGCGAGCTTTAACGAGTGCCCCCTCAGTTTTGTATTGCTGTTGAGTTGCAGTAAAGGGCGGCACACATGATGTGGGTCTCGCAGAATCAAGTATGCCATAATCAGGTCACCTCGTAGTCTGCGATAGCTTCCATTGAACACCCCCAATCGTTGCAGCCTCTCATGATAGGAAAGATTGCGCATTCCAATTACGTTCTTAGATGCCCGGCGTTGTGGTTGCTCTAGTGCATTAAGGTCGTGTTTCAGCCATGGATGCCAAGCTTGAATTGCATATTCGACATGGGGGTGAACATACGCACTGCGCATTTGTGGAAATATGGAGCTGCTTTTTGTCCAAACGCCCGTCGCAATAGCTCGACGTGTTGGTTCCCGGTTTTCGAGTCCCTTTCGGATTGCCTGAAGCAACCCGTCATCTTGCACCAGGACACCCAAGTCACGTTCGACAGCAGATTATTGTAGTATATTCGTTCCGATCCGGTATGAGTAGATGCTGTGATGTCGGACGGAAAACACGTTGCATGTACTGACGTTGAAATGCAATAGGTTTTGGGTCGACCATTGATACACCGTATCTAGGTCCCTCTGAAGCACATGTTGGTCGGCGTTTGCCTGGATCCTGCGCCAGATCTTGATATCGTCGGCAAAAAATAAGAAGTTTGAAGCGATTCCCTGTGCAAGGTCATTAATAAACACCAAAAACAAACGTGGACCTAAAACTGAGCCTTGCGGTACACCACACTCGACTTGTATAGGGTTGGTTAAAGAGCTCCGAACTCTGACCACTAATTGCCGTTGAAGTAGAAAGTTGGCAGTCCAGCTTAGAAGAGAGTCGCCGATCCCGTAATGCTGCAGCTTGGATAGTAGTACCCGATGGTCTCGACGATCGAACGCCTTGGAAAAATCCAGGTAGATCATATCAACAAGTTCTCCGGCGTCAGCTGCCTCGGTCCAACTACTGGGTGCAATTAATAAATTCGTTGTACATGACCGCTGTCGACGGAAACCGTGCTGCTCAGGAGTGATGATGTTGCAGTTTTCCAGATAGCACACCAGTGCATCGGCAACTATGGATTCCATGACCTTGAAGCGTATTGGGAGAAGGGATACTGGGCGGTACTTGGAGGCATCAGTACTCTTTTCATCTTTATGAAGCGGGGTTTATATTCCAAGCTTTCACATGGCTGGAACTTGGTTCTGGTCTAAGCAGCGTTGGAAAAACTGAGCTGGAGGTCCTGCCAGTTGGCTTGCTGCTGCTTCCAATGCCTCTAGACGAATGGTATCGACACCCGGTGAGCTGAGGTTGAGTAGAGATGTCAGCTTTTGCAATACAGCGGCTGCGGTAAAAGTGATGTGGATTAGTCCTGGCGAGCAGAAGACAAAGCTTGGTAGATCGCCTGGTGGCAAGCCCCGTCGAAACGTGGGAGCATATTGCATCTGCTGCGCGTTTGCAACTTCCATTAGCCGTTCTTGTTGGGCCATCAGCCGTCCTGAGTAGAGGAAATCCTTTCCTCACCTTTCGCAGGCTATTAGCGAGCTTGTACAGCAGTTTGTGGTTAGCACTAAAGGATTTGCGATGTCATGCTGATAGGCGGCTTTGTCTTTCCTTTTCGGTTGTGTGCAGTGATTACGTTGTGCTACGTAGTTGTCCCAAGTTTCTTGTGATGGAGTTTCTATGTACACTCGTCATGCTGCGTTGCGTACTGTCATCCCTTTTCGAGTTCTGCTCCTAACGTTAGAAACTGATTTACGCTTATAGCAAACTTTTATCCCTGAAGCCTCTGCAATCAGCTGACTGACTTTTGTGGCGAACAAGAGCCAGGCGACTTCCGGGGCTTCTTCTTCGAGGTATGACCAAGTTGTGGCGCTGAAGAGCTGGGCTAATCGATGGTAGTTTGTGATGGTTCGCACAGTCTCATCGTTCTCACTCGGATATTCTGCATAGCAGACGAAGCTGAAACTGATCACGGCTTGAACACTGCGACCCAACAGGCAGTGTAAAACCAACACATCAATCATATGCTCCTCGTTGGTAAGCACAAGATCCAGCACAGATGGCCTGTTACCTGTTCTGAACCGAGTGAGCAAAGTGATGTGGTTTTAAACAGGCACAGTAGTTACTAGATCTTTTAGATCGGTTTCGAATTGTTCTCCGATCGAGGCGGGAATTTTTAAACAATGTACGTTGAATTCACCCATGATAAGAACATGAGTGTACTTTTGTTGTAAACTGCATCATAAAGCAGCCGCTAGGTGGTAGTCGGTTTCGGGTGTTGAGTTAGGGGCGCGGTTCACCAAGACAATAAGGCAAGCGTCCCTGCCTGTTAACTGCGACCGGCACCAAAGGAGTCGGGGAACTGCGAGTCTGAATCCTCCACGGCTTCGCACTGTAAGTCCTTTCGGTAATACAGGATTACCCCTCCTACTTTTGTGAGCCTGTCGTTCCGGATCAGCGACATGCCCGGTAGCGAAATTTCAGCGTCCGTCATTCCCGTGTGCAACCACGTCTCGGAGATACCAATGATATCAAATGAAACGGAAGCATGGCGATTCTTCAGTTCGGCCAGTTTTTTAGAAAGACCCTGAGCATTTGTATACAAGCAGGCCAGTTTCTCGGTCTCTAGGAGCCCACAGAGGGGTGAATGGGTCACGTATAGGAGAATGCCGACAGATGAGAGGTCGGCAGTTACTTGCTTTTTTGATGGGATAATGATACCTCGTTTGCAAATTGATTCGGCCAAGGTGCGTCCCAACCATGGTTTAGAACTACGCTAGAGTCAATTAAAGCAGCAGTCAAGTTACCTTTCTGTACAATCGTCGGTATGCTTGCTGCTTCAGTTGCTTTAATATTTGAGCTGTGCAAATCGTTTGCAACTTTAACCGAATTTCAGCAGGAAGATATTTCCGATTTCTCCGTCATCGATCTGAAACATCCTTTGCTTGTTGATCTGACTGAACGACGAGTTTCAGAATTCTAGGGCCGCATCTTCTATAATTTGTTGAGAGAGTTGTCCTGGTGAGCGTTATTGCTACAATATTATCCGAAGAAAGTGTTTCACGAATGAACCGCCACTGTTATAAATCGTGCTTTCCGGTCTATTGAACAACGTTAGAAGGATGTTCTGGCACGCCATGTGTGAAGATTGCGTTTAGGCGGTCTTGCTTGCAGTGCCCCTCTTCGGTGTTTCTTTCTTTGGTCGCGCGCTCCGAAGGACATCAGGATAGATACGTATCCCAAAGGATCCGTGTTTTAGCGCGCTTGCGGAGTGCAAAACGTTTTCTACGTCGTTGGAGGATTCTATTGTTGCTCGAATAAATTTGGGTACTGCATAGTGTGGCGAGTTTGGATGACGAGTAATTCGTAATAAGCTTATGGGCTTGACTTTGATACTCATCTGCATGCTCAATGAGTTCCATTGGTGTTGGTCGTCTGATAACTTATCCCGCAATGTGACCGCGGTAGGTTCAGGGACATTTGAGCATACAACTGTCCTGGCACTGTTGTTGGCTCCCTTTTTCGTTGATCTGCAAGGTATGGTACTTGTTTGTCCTGACCTGCTGACAAGTGATTATTGTCTGCTGTTTGTCTCTCTGTTCGCGTTAACTGTGTTTACAATGGAAGAGGCAGCAAAGGGCAACCTCTCGGTGGACCTTTGCAGCAGTCTCTGCATAGGTAACTGATGTTCTGGGAGGCTTAGTCGCGACAAGAGATATTTGAGCTACAGGTACCGAGGGTTGGAGTTCGGCTGCTTTATCCTTGTTAATGCTAGATGTCAGGTCTAGTGAAATTTGCTTAACCAGACGTTTTGAGTGGTGCCTGATTTTCGTTGCCGTGAGTTCTGTTTGACTCTCGTAGGTAAAGTCTGTTTTTGCCCGTTGTTCTACCAAAGTTGGAGAAGACAACGGAGATGGAGATGTGGCTGATTGCGGTTCGGGGAAATCGGATTGTTGAGCATTCCTTTGCTTAGAAGCCGCTACACTTCTGTGATGCATACTCGCTTCCATTGAAGTAATCTTGTCGTTTATCCTCTAATCGGCTTCTGCGTTTAACCGGTCGCATTTCTCAGCTAGGATAAGCAAGCGCTTAACGAGGGGATGGCGGAACACGCAGTACAGAACCAAAATGCATCTTGGGAGCTATTTCGCTCCCGTACCTGTTGTTGGGACACATTTGCACACATCATATGATACCATTCCAAACAGTGCGAGCAAGCCAGACCGAATTTTACTACTCGATGACATTCTCCTAACCTGCAAATGCCTTTTGTTTGGAGCCACTTCGGGTTTGAATTTCTGCCATTCAATTTGGTGTCGTTACATTACCCAGTGGGTTGGTTAGCGTTCTGTACTCTTACAGCTTTGAGAGCGGCATACATTGGTCAGGCGAGCGTGGTGGTTGTAAGGTCAAGTGAGCGGTCGGCGTGGTTGAGAGTCCGTGTGATGTGTTATGCAGGCGCACTTGCTGACAAGGTCACAAGTAATGGCGAGTGACTGGAACCTGAACAGAGCGCTGAACACAGAATGACAAATCACAAATTCTATCACAGCTATGTTGAGAGACACTGGATGGGAATTATCTTTGGCTTTTCGGTCTGCCTCGAGAATTCTGTATCGAATGGTGTCACACAGAAAGGCAATCGGCTCAATGTGATTGAGTTAAACGCTTGCGCTTTATCACGGATACCAATGAAAACGGTTAGTGATTACGTAGCTTCTAATCGTGAAAGATATTTCCATGTATGATGGATCACTGTGTAGGGCTGGTAAATCCGGTTCCAATGAGCCTACTGTGATAACGCTGCAAAATAGAGGATAGAGAGGAATAATCCAAATGAACCAGGAGCAGGGACGTCACGTGTGTGTTTGGATGACCTTGTTGATGTGGATTGTTGAAGTGGATTGTCTCCTCAGTTAAATGGTTAAAAGCATGTATTTTTACTTAGAAAGTACGAAGCAAGTTAATATTCTCCACTCCATACTACATCTATGAATTATGGCTTACATCATTTGTGCATCAATATTCTCATTACAATAGACAGTTATTGCGTTTTCTTTTAGTAACTGCTCAGTTAATTACAGATGGCTTTCAATTTTGGATTCTCCTTCGTGCGGGCGGACTAAGAAATATAAACCCACTAGGTTACCAGAAGGTAAATATTCATGGTTCACATATGATCGCAAGTTGGTTGCTAAATTCAAGTGAATGCTGCATCATCTATACCAATGGTGAAGAGAATATTCCCTTCGAACCTGGGAATCATGCTGAAAGTGCAAATGTGGATTTGCATTGCACTCGTTGATTTCAATTATTACTTCTTTCGTGTTTAAGATAGTAAATATCATCAGCTGGTGAGCAACTCAGTGGGGTGGTTGACCTATCGCAATCATCTCTATCAAGCTTGACCACTATTCAGACCAAATCATCCAGCTAGTTGCGACACATTAACTGAGCTGTAATTCGCAGCCTCGGCTAACGTGTATTGATAATGATGATGATGAACGTGCTATTTACTCATCTTGAGTTAGGTCAGTTGAGTGCCGCTTATACTTATTTTGACAAAGTACGAAATGGATCCTGGGGTGCGTTTACATGCAAACGTGGCAACCGATTATTGTAAACGGACTTCCTCGTAAAACCGAAGGCAGCTACTGTGACAACTATCGCAAACAAATGGTAGAAAGCGAAGGAAAATGGTTGCGTAAGTACCAGTGAATTTCGTATACCTGACAGCTAGTCTTCTCAGGGTATACGCACTTGGTCTCATTCATACATTCTTTAGGATAAATTGTTTAGATGCATTAGTTTTGCCAAGGAATGCAGCACGTTTATAGTGTGCACTTGAATTCATTTTATGCGTACCTTGTTCTCAATAGTTTAACAGATTTTGCATAAACTTTACCCACCTTCACTTGTTGATACATTTTGCACTCGCGTGAGCACCTTGTATTATGCGTAACAGTATACAGCGCATATGGTGATGTCGCATTGATACCACTCAATTCATTTATATTTAGAGCCAGTTCGGTGATACCATCCTAACTACAGCCCAATCAGCATAAGCATGGAGTTTGGCAATGTGCTGTCATAGCAGTGGGAATAGGTGTTAACATATTTCGATGAATTTTGAGCCTCAGTTGTCCATTGTGCGGTTCTGCCTGTTGCTTTCCATATAGTAAGAAACACTTGCAGCAGAATTGTCTGTAGTAAAAAACCATTGAAACCCGATTGCTTAGCCGTGAAGTTTAGGGGCCATGGTTTAGGTGTTCTTTCATTACTGAAATACAGTTCCCTTGGCCCACTGACAAACCATCATTTCCGATCAGGTAAGAATCTAACCAGGTGCATCGAACGTGAATCAAATGGTTCTCAAATAGAGGCGTGATCATATTAGCAGTTTTTGCTCAGGCAGTAGAACAAACGCTTTCCGAAACAATTTGCTGCTACAAAGGAAACGAACAATGACGAATGTCTGCACTATGGAGCCGATTAAAGAAAGGAATACGCGCTGTTCCTCATAACTTCCTGTCGTGTTAGTCTTTCTGTTATACATTGTATTCTTCTTATCCATTATTATTCTTTCTCACTTCCGCCTCTAAAGTGTTAACCAACCATACTTTGCTTTAGGAACGATTATCTTTTCGTTTCAATTCACATGCAATCGCAGAGCTTTAATTCTGCTCGTTTGGCAATTCCTTGTAAAAGCGAGCGGATAGTCTCAAGCCATTACCACTTCTTGAAACCCCTCCACGCTAACGAATTTCCCCTTGCCGCTACGTACGTAATTATCTACGAATTGGCACATAGGTCTTTTTGACGGAATACTAGAAACCCCGTTGATAAGTATTTGCTGCTTACAGGAAATCTGTTTTGCGACTTGAGCTCTGTTTTCACTCCATGATTATATTCATGTGAAACCTAAGGGAAGATGCTCATTTATATCTCATAAGCACTAGCTGGCGGTGCATCAGGCACCAGCCTCGCAGCAGGCTTGCACTAGTCAGACAGAAATCCATTGCATCGCAGTCTTGCTTATCGTTGGAGAATCTGATTTCAACGTCCCCATTCGAGTTAGCGCACAAGCTTGGAACCTGATCATATACATATTGTGCTTATCGACGAGTGATTTTCGGTGAACGTTTGAGTCAACTCTATGAACTCTTTGCTATTTGCGAACTAGTGAATCATGTCAAAGTTTACTGTGTAAAGGTCGAACAATTGCTTAATCTAACTGGTTGTATATATCTGGTCCGACTTTTGGCAGATATTAATATTAACAATTAGCCTTTATGTATATTATGAAGAAATTTGGTTCTATATGGGGTTTATGAAAATGCTAGTTACTTGCCAACGCATCACTGCTGTGTACAGAAAAAGCGAGGTTTGCAAAGATTAGGAAAAATCTGCTTGCTGGCATGGATTTTGACCGCCAGGACTGGTCATCTCATCTTGTATGAGAGCTGAAAGTGGTCGTTGGCTTTGGCATCCATGAAGCAAAATCAGGCCTTTTACGGAAGACGGGCAGTGAAAGTATAGGGTTTTGTGACGTCACATGATACGAGTATAGACTACGTATCAAAATTTGTATAACCGGTCGGGGTGTTAAGCTGAACTCTTTGAAGTGTAATAATTATAGCTACCTGTAACTTATGTTGCCAGCTGGTCGTGATTCGATTTTGGAGCTTGGCAGTTTACTTGCAGTTGTCTCCCAGCAATTCAGAATGGGAAATTATTTTGCGTGACAGTAAGTTCCTTGTCAGCATATATATAACTTCCAGCAACTTCAGAAACAGTAACAGCAGTCATAAAGTTTTGCTAGGTAAGTATTATGGACGATAGAAGAGCTAGTTCCATAGCAAGTGGAAAGTTTGGCTGCAAGCTTGGGGCGCAACTGCACAGGATCTTGGACTCAATGAGAAAGTATTGTCGGTTTCTAGGCTAATTTATCCTTTTAACAGAAAATTTTGCTTTCCGTAGTTGATGGGGCCGGATCAGCACGCTATTCCTGGTAAGCTAGGTTACCCAGAGAGAGTGACTGTATCAGGAAACATGGTCATTTTTTGCCCAAATTTTGCGATTAGCTGTGCGGACCAAGTGAGAAATTGCAAATCGCTAACAAAAACGTTCACAGTTTATGGCGTGGAAGCTTTGTTCTGAAGGTTATATATGACAAATGCCCACCGTTAATAATGAACAATGCTTACAGCCATCACTGAATGAAATTGTGGTGTACAGGCACGATATTTTCGTGCAAGCAGTGGATGATTGCACAAGCGCTCAAGCAGCATTGGTCAAATCTATTGACGCTGTCCGTACCTACCTATGCCCAGGGCTAACTGTGAGTGTTGACGCCAAAGCAACCATTTCTTTATTGTCATGTTTGTCTTTTCGTGTTTGGTTCGAACAAGCGGGTGACGTTTACCACCTGACTACATTGACTGATCTATCAATTTGTTCGCTGACCTTCCGTTGAACTGTGACCTAAGCATTCACTACTGCAGCTTTAGTTAGCTTATCGTGTCGTAACATGTTTTCCCATAAATGGCAATGCCTGAGCAGAAGTATCAAAAAGATTTATCTTTGAAGCTACTCCTCTTCTTCCAAATCTCGAAAAGACGCACAAGAAAGAATTCGTATGCGTAGCATGGGTTATTTCGATATTTACGGCCCACATTGAGAGACAAATGACGATGTAGCCGTACGGCTTCCTTGTTGTTTGTTTTCCCTTTAATAATAACGTTCCGAAACAGTCGACGACGACAGTGGTAAATGCTGGTTGGTATGCTATGTAATAGTATCTGATGAGAAAATTAATCCGTTATTTGCGGAGCTGTCTTCTAGATCTTAGAGAGGGCGTAATACTTCAAGATTTTGTGAACCGCTGAAACATTACACATGAGGCAGGAAGGTTATTGTAATATGTAAACAAAGTGAGATGCTCCGACAAATAGGTCTCTTTCATGATAATCCAGAATGATCATCCTAGTAAGGCAATTTTGGGCGCGAAGCTGGGCGGGATGTCAAGCGTCATACGGAAATGCTGATCAGTTCAATCTACCCCCCGATTGCAACATACTATTATGCAAGAATAGACACAGTCCTTTAAACGAACAATTCTAACGTTTTAAGCACCTTACCGCCTCGCTCGGTCAATTCCTTTTCAGTACGTCAACTTCATCCGCAAAACAGAGCTTTTACACATTTCTCAGTACTTCTGCTTCCGCTGCGTTAAGTTCGGAAAACCTCAAATGACCCTCAGTATGGTCGCTCATATATATTCCGCAGCTTTTCAACAAAACCACTTTAACCTGAGTAATTTGGCAACGTGTTGTTTTCCCTTGATTAATGAGCGTTTACACTCAAGTGTTCTTCAGTATGGCACAGTTGATAACGATATTTGCCTTTTCAGCCACTGCTTCGGAATTTTGCACAAACTTCATGTTGCCTTGGAACGTTTTCGACACGCAAGAAACTAGGCAACGACATTTCGTTTACTTATGCGAACACTAACATGCACCAGCAGCGTTCGAGGTATTTCCACTGCTTTGGGGAGAAAAACTGATGCACCTCAAATAGTCCGTTAGCCAAAAGGTAGCGAATCTTTTGCTCATCAAACGAACAAGCTGTAGCATCACCAACCATTCTGTCAAAAATGTCGATGATCCCTCTGACTACAAATCTTAAACTGCTTGAACAGCTAACCGGACAGCATGCACCACCGCTGTTAATTCCAATCGCCGTAGTATAGCTGCTATTATCGACGAAATGCATAAATTCACCATAACGAGGGTAGACCAAATCTGAATTTTCTGTCGCCCCGTATCCATCCACCGAAGCGTATGCGAAACAGTGAGAATTTACATCGTTTTAAGTGAATAGCTTTTATTTGATGCATAGGGGAAATCTCAATTGTTCAAGTTGCTGGACATCTTTTGAAAAGCGACACCATTCTTCGGCTTTGATCCGTCTATCTGAGTATCACATTTAAGTTCCCTTCGTACAAATGTTGGCAACAGTTGCTCAACACGCTTCAGTACTAGAGCTACCAAACCTAATGGGTCAGAAATGAAGCGATGAAAGATAAAATCAATCTTGCGATGCTATTCAGTTCCAACTTTGCTAACCTAAAGACTATGCAACCGTCTGACAAACTCCACTACAATATAATTTTGGGTTGTACGTACTCGGACTTTAAATTTAATTGAACTTATTCGTTAGCTGTCTGACATGTCGTGGTTTTGCTCAAAATTCGGTGGTGTTTATACTTCCATTTCCTTAAGCAGAATCCACTTCTTGATGCTATTGCTTCAAATTGTCTAATAAGACAGCAAATCTTCTTCCAGGCTATGACATCTAAACAGGAAATCGTCAACGTAAAATCATCTCAGTATCAGGGTCATTGTCCTCTCGGGTTACTTAGCCTTGCGGTATTTGATATTTCTTGTGAGTGCAAATGATGCACAACATGGTGACGATGTTGCACATAATGGGTGCATCGTCATACGTAACAATGTCGCTGATAAGCGAACCTGGCCACATGGCCATCAAAGAAATTGCAGATAATCCCTAACTTTCGAAGCTACTATTAACAGGTGAAAGCTGAGTTCAATGTCTGTAACCACCGCCACAGTGCCCATTCTGGACTTATGCAAATTGCCGACTAAACTGTTGTTCAGATCAGGCCCTTTCAGCAAGTTTTGGTGAAAGGACATTACCCTACTGCTTGCTGGGATATATACCAAGCGCAGTTCTTATTACCAAACGGTTCTATGTCAATCATTGCTGCAAACATGTCTGAAAGGCAGTGTGACGTTCCCAAGAGGTGACCGCTTCATATCGCGCTGCCCAATTATACTACGTGGTACTTTGGCGCACGTTGTTGGATTTGCAATCTTCTCCTCCCTTCTATGATCTTTATTTGCTCTAGAACATTTCGCAGAGATTTTGTTTTCTATCGGATTTAAATATTTTTGCGACAGTTGCAGTGCTGCAATCTGGATTTGATTTGAGTAGTCAGAAAGGTCGCCCAGTTTCGATCAGACCATCCCTCGTCACGTTCCATCACCGCGTGTGACAGATTCGGAAGAAACTAATTTCCCTTTACGAAAACAACTCAGTAAAGCAGCCGCCAATAATCCGCAGCTCTTGATTTCAGCCGACATTTGCAGCAAATTTTCTACATCAGACGCCTTATCCATGATTGTATGACGCACCAAAACCATGCAAAAAACAGGATGAGTTAGTCATCTAATGTTTAGCTAATGGTTGATGACCGCACTTTATTTGGCAACGGCAACGGCAATTTCGCATCATGAATACCACACCGGCAACCCAAAAGGGAATAACGTATGCTACTCAAAAGTCTGCTTATTTATTAACCGTAGGTTTGATCTATCTCCATTGCAATTGCCGCTATGATCCCAAGTGTATCAGAGTCTGTTGAATCGAAATACAGAAATAAAACAGTACGCCGGGTTCATTTCTGCACTGTTCTGAGTGTACGACCGTGTTATATGTAAAGTGTATAATGGCTTAACAAAGAAGTACGACAGTCTAGTCGCCGGAACTAAACATCGGTTACAGGTAAAACTTGCTTGAAACTCCTCCGTCGCCTTAACATGTTGCAATGAAACTAATAAAAGAGCCAGGCGTTACTACGGACATGCAGTTCTAGAAAACTTGGGAGCCATGAACCAACTCGTCGTTGCGAACAGTCGAAGCCCGCCCAACTTCACCGCCCACATCCACTTATCCAATATATTGACTGATGCGACTTTGACTACCTTATTAGGGTATAAATTTATGGCGTTGATAGTGGGCTTCGTAAGTTAGTTCGCCTACATGCATTACGTGGGATATGATTTCCTTTTGCGTGCAGTGTTGCAACAGTTAAGAGAAATGGCATCTGCAGGAGTGCAACCTCTAACTTTATGAATCTTAGTTGATAGAAAACCCCCTCGTAATTGAATTCAGATAAAACATCGTGGAATGTTCCTCGTCTGTACCCTAAGCCAATGATAACAATTTTGGGTTGTTGGCGTCCCATCTAATGTACACACATCAGTAGAGCTCAGGAGAGCTTATCTCCAAGCTGCCGCCGCTGAGGTTTTATCTATAACGTCATGATTACCGACGTAAACAGGTAAGTTTGCAAGTCAATGTATAGTAGCAGCTGACACATCTCGAATCGCCCAACTAGTAATGAGGTACAGATTTAGGAGATTCCTCCCCAACCGTACTTTCCGCAACAGCAGTAGGTTAGTAATTGAGGATGGAAAACCAAGCCAAATATCCCCATAAAGGCTTGCAGGTAGGCTTGTGATGGGTGTATACACTTGAACGAAGGTGCGGTGCCAGCCCAGCAAGGAAGCCGTTAGGCTGCCGCAAGCAAAGGCGGCAACCGATTGGACGTTCACACGTTTCTCGCATGCACGCTGATTGGCCAACAGTGGACGCATTGGAGTGAGTTTGTTTGACTGAATCAAAGGAAAAATGTCATGCATCAACAAAGGTCGTTAATTATGGATCCAACCAGCTGTCTGTCTCCGTTTTTGCCTGGTGCAGGTGCTGGCAGAATGCACGTTTTGTCCCTGAAGGACCGACTTTTCACATGGTGTCAGAGAAGGAGAAGAACATTAGTACCACCCAGACGATGATTGGAGCTGCACCGGCTATTCAAATGTCTGCCCCGCTGAACATGGATGAACGCAGTTTGGCAAGCAACTGGCGTTTGTGGAAGAGCAAATGGATAGATTTCTGCACTTTATCGCGTCTGGACAAACAACCGATGGCGTACCGCTTGGCCATGTTTCGACACGCAGCAGGAGATGATGCGCGCCGCGTGCTAGAGACATTGTGTTACGACAAGAGCGAAGATGCCAACAATCTGGAGACAGTTCTTGAGAAGTTCAGTGAAGACTGCGAAGGCCAAACAAACGAGACATTTCAACGCTACCTCTTCTTTTCGCGGAACAGGCGGCCAGGTGAATCCGTTGATATGTACGTCACTGAGCTAAAGATTTTGGCCCGATCCTGCAGTTTCTGTAAATGCATGGCGGACAGTCTCATACGGGACCGAATTGTTCTTGGGATCAATGACGAAGGTTTGACGAAGCGACTATTAAGAAAGCGCAACCTATCTCTGCAGCAATGTATCGACGTCTGTAACAGTGAGTCCTCCACTGCCTATCAGTTCCAGCAGATGAAAATAGCAGGTGATTCAGAGTTGTGCGCCGTTTCCAGGAGCAAAACTACGAGGGCCAAGACCGCGCGACAGGAGCCCTGCAACTTCTGTGCAACACGACATCCGAGGAACCGCGAACAGCGTCCGGCGTGGGGCCGCATTTGTGTCAAATGTGGAAGAGCAATCACTTCGCCCGCTGCTGTCAGTCGACAGATGTCAGTGCATTCGTTCCAGACAAATCAAAAGAAGACACTGAACAACTGATTGGTGATGTGTCTCGGAAAGCGTCGCAGAAGTGTGTCTATGCAAGTCTTCTGATCGAGGGATGGTCTGTGTGATTCCAGTTAGACACAGGCGCGACGATCAATATTTTGCCCAGAAAGCACTGCCGCGGCGTGCAAATTCAATCTGATCAAGATTATTTGCGCATGTGGAATGGTTCCAGACTCAAGCCAAAGGGCTCAGCGACAATTGAAGTGGTCAATCCGAGAGACGGTGTTTCGCATCGTCTGCAGTTCGTGATCGTGGATGAGGATCTCACGCCGATTCGCGGCATTGATTCGATTTTATCTCTTGGCTTTGTCATTTTTAACCATGATCGTTTTGTGTACGCTTGTCAGAGCGAAGCCGATGTTAGTGACCTGTATCCGTCTGTGTTTAGCCCGGGTTTAGGGGAATTCCAGGGTACCGCTCACATGTCGTTAGATCCTTTGGCACGCCCGATTGCGTTACCTGCTAGGAGAGTCCCATTTGCTCTACGTGACCGATTTTCCGCGGAATTGAAAAAGCTGGTTATGCAGGGGGTGATTGTAAAGGTTGATGAGCCAACAGACTGGGTTAGCCAGGTGGCAATCATTACGAAGAAAAATGGCGAACTACGCGTATGTATAGACCCGAAGCCACTGAATGAGGCCCTGCGTAGAGAACATTATGCGCTACCGACGTTAGAAAATGTTTTACCGCGTTTGACAAAGGCTAAGTTTTTCACGAAAGTCCTTTCTTCCGCATTCTGGCACGTTGTTCTAGACGACGAATTCAGTTTCCTCACCACATTTGCTACGCCGTTCGGACGTTATCGTTGGCTGCGATTACCGTTTGGCCTGAAGGCGTCTAGCAAAATTTTCCAAAAGCGTTTGGTGCAAGCAATAGATGATTTAGATGGCGTAACCTGTGTGGCAGATGACGTTCTGATTTACGGTTCTACCGAAGAAGAGCATGACACTAAGCTACACCGGTTCCTGAGGCGTTGCGTGCAAAAGAACATCAAGCTAAAACGCGAGAAAATAGAGCAGCGGAAAGAGGAGGAACTTTTCCATGGGCATGTGTTAACATCCGACGGAATCAGAGTTGACCCAGGGAAAATTAAGGCGATACAAGAGATGCCGTCCCGTAACGATATGAAGGCATTCCATCGACTAAACGGTATGGTGAACTATTTAAGCCGGTTCCTACCATTACTCGCTGATGTCATGACTCCGATTAGGCAGTTAACTCACAAAGGAGTAAATTGGAGCTGGGGGAAGGAACAGGATTGGGCTTTCGAAACCATTAAGAACCTTATCAGTAATGCGCCCGTACTCGGATATTACGATCCAGCACAACCATTGGAGGTACAGTGTGATAGTAGCCAGAGTGGAATAGGTGCTGTCCTGTTGCAGAACGGAAGACCTTTGGATTTCCGCAGTCGAGCGCTCACAGATACCGAGAAGCGGTACGCACAGATCGAGAAAGAGATGCTGGCAGTGGTCTATGCCATGGAGCATTTCAATGATTATACTTTTGGAAGAAAGACAACCGTGTACACTGATCATAAGCCGTTGGTGTCCATAGCCACTAAACCACTGAATAACGTTCCTCCTCGTCTGCAGCGTATGCTTATCCGGCTCCAGAAGTATGACATTGACATTGGGTACACACCTTGCACACAGATGTTCATCGCGGACACCCTGTCGAGAGCACATCCGCCAGTGGCCGAACTTCATCTGGAAGAGATCGAGACAGTTAACATGGTGCAGCATCTGGCAATGACAGAAAACCGTTTGAAAGACATAAGGCGTTTCAAGGAGGAAGACCAAACTTTGCAGTTTTGCGAGACGTTATCCTCAATGAGTGGCCCAAAACAAAGAAGCAGCTCCCGAAGGAATTAACACCCTACTTCAATTTGCGGGACGAACTCACTGTCTGTGACGGTTTGTTGTTCAAGGGAAGTCGAATCCTAATCCCTTCTTCTCTCCGA